>MU732518.1:0-150014 GCA_026770625.1 Nicotiana glauca
TAGCGGTCCCGGGCTTCGTGGGCCTGAAGATTGTGACCGGCCCGTCGCGGGCCTTATGCACCATTAGGCCCAGGATCGCCAGGACCAGCCCGCCAGGACCGTTTGGCCCGTTTAGCCCGCGGGCCCGGTCCAGTCCCGGGCCAGGCCCAGCCCACCATACAGCCTTACGGTGGGGTAGTGACGAGAAACAGTCAAGACGCATACTGGTCTAATAAACTGAACAAGTATAAGTCGAGAAACAACATAACATGATATCTATACAAAGACTACACGATGTGGCTAACAATACAGTAATTGCAGTAAGAAAAGAACAAGTAACAATGGAACACCATAATAAGAACACGGAAAAGCGATCGGAAATACAACCCAATTCCTTAGTCACAAATACGGTAAAGACAAGTAATAACTCAGCAACTACGACAGTTTTCACATCAGGTCTTAGCCTACAACAACAATCAATTAGTCAAATCCTTCAAGTAATAAAAATATTTCGATAAATACCTCTTTCCAATATATATTTTTCAAAAATAGTTCTTTAAAAATAAATATCATTCGAATATTATCTTTTCAAATAAATATTCTTCGAATATGAGTCATCCTGTGACACCTCACCTCATAATCATATAATACGGCTCTCAATATCTGAACCCTAACATGTGGCATCATGTGCTCTCATCACACCTCATAATCATACTGACAACTCACGTGCCAAATATAGCCATTCCCATATGGCAGGCAAATAAACAAGGGTGTGCATCTATACTCAACAATATCAGGAAGCCACCTATCCGATAAGGGTGCTTAGCAACGTGTACGCTTGTGCAAGTGTCCTAACATAGTTCATACCAGCTAGTAAGCATAAGTAAAAGAAGGGACAACACATATAATGTTTAAACATGGATAAGATCAATAAAAACAACAGCTCGGAACACAGTGATAATAAGAGGGGATCTCACAGGATACCGTTCTGTAGTCCCAAATGTAAATGTAAATGTGGGATCTACCGAAATACTATTCCCTAGTCCTAAAGTAAATATACAGAACATGAGGATATACCGGGATACTGTCTCGTAGTCCCAAACGTAAATATGTAGGGGGATCTACCAGGATACCGTCTCGTAGTCCCAAACATAAATGTGCGGGGGGGTCTACTGGAATACCGTTCCGTAGTCCCAAAGTAAATATGCAGAACAGAGGGATCTACCTGGATACCGTCCCGTAGTCTCAAATTAAATATGCAGTGCAACCAACAGAAATTACAGTTACAGCATGGTAGAAACCTCGTACATCACCACAACAACTACAACAGTGAAAATGATAATAATACAAAGTACGACGAGTAAATCAACTCAAGAACTTTAAATCACAAAGAAATGGTAGAACCAGTTCATAAGGAATAACCACAGTAAAGAATACTAGTCATAAAGGGAACAGTTCAACAATGAAAAACTAATATGTAGCAACGATCCCACAATATACAAGTCAACAATGAGGAAGTCAACACGAGTCCAATAGTCCCAAATAAATGCAAGTCAACTAAGATATAAGTTATCTAAACTCCTTTTAAGGTTGAGCAATTTGCGAAAGATATTCAACAATTCAAATAATGGTAGGAAACAGAAGATAATCATAACTCCATTTAAGACTAAATAATTATAGGACGAGATAATAATAATTTCAATTAAAGATAAGCAGTTGTGAAAAGATAGCATGACGATAGAAGAGCCAAAATCTTCAGTTCAGCCAAATAAGAGTCAAATAAGCAATAAGAGTGAATCCTAAGGCAATTAATTCTAATTGAATCATGTAGAAGTGAAACCAGCAAATAGGAACTCAAACATATCACGAACAACTTCCTATACGGTGAATTAATGACCTAAGAACCCTAAAGGCCAATTTCCACAAATAAGTCCGAGCACGCATTCATCACCTCGCGTACATGAACTACAATAAACATAGAAGACTCAAATCCTAAGGAAAAGTCTCCTTCACAAGGTTAGGCAAGATACTTACCTCAAAGATGGCAAACAGATACTCTAAAATGCACTTCTCGGGTGAAAAGACCTCCGAATGACTCAAATCTTACCAAAACAACTTCAAAGAACAAACAAAACTCATAAGAAACTACTCCAGATCATAAAGTCTCAATCTTTAAAAAATCCAAAAATTGGTCCAAAAGTTGATCCCCGGGCCCGCACCTCAGATCCCGATAAATTTTATAAAAATTGAATACCCATTCCGATACGAGTTCATCCGTAAAAAAATTATCAAATTCTGATACCATTTGGTCTCTCAAAATCATGATTTTTCATTTTAGAAATTTTCTTCAAAAACCAACATTTATCACAACCCAAAACACAAATTAAATGATAAAAATGAACAAACAATCGTGAAATATATGAAATACTAGGTGAAGAACACTTACCCAATGGAACTTCTTGAACAACCCACAAAGAATCGCTCAAAACCAATCTCTACAAGTCAAAATGTGATAAAAATGGCTTCACCATCGATTTGGGAATATATTTTGCCTTCCCAGGTATTTATGCATCGCAAACACGGAGGACGGATCACGTTCGCGAAGAAGAAAAATGAAGGATGCCCAGGTTTGTCATCGCGACGTGACAACAAGCTCGTGAATGCAGAGAAGAGAAGACAGAAACCTACGCGAACACGTAGGGAATCACGCGAACGCGAAGAGTAATGACCACCAGTGCTCAGGGTCTAGTTTCTTCTACGGGAACACAGAATAGAGGATGCAAACGTGATGAGGAAAATGTGCCGAGCTATGTGATCGCAAGGCTTATTACGCAAATGCGAAGAAGGAATTTGGGTCAATCAGCAGAGACTCTTCGCGGACACGAAAGGAGCTTTGTGATCGCGAAGAATGATATCATGCACCAGAACCAGCAGTTTCAAAACAAGGGCAAATGACCCGTAGCCCACCCGGAACATACCCGAGGCCTTCGAGACCCTATCTAAACACGAAAACAAGTTCTATAACCTAACACGGACTCGTTCGAGGTCTTAATAACATCAAACAATGCCGAAAATAGAAATTGCACCATGAATCGAGCTTATGAACTTCATAATCTTCCAACTTCTTGAATTTACGCCGAAACATATCAAATCAACCTGAAATGATGCCAAATTTTGCAGACAAGTCAACATGACATAACGGAGCTGCTCCAACTCTCAAAATCGCATTCCGACCCCTATATCACAAAAAGTCAACTATGGCTCAAACTTCTCCATTTTCCAAACTTCAATTTTTCCAACTTTCGCCAAAATGTTTCAAATTACTCTACGGACCTCCAAATCCAAATCCAGACGCACTCCTAAGTCCAAAATCACCCTACAAAGTTGTTGACATCATCCAAAACTCATTCCATAGTTGTTTACACAAAAGTCAAATTCTCTTTGCTTAAGCTCCCAAAACTAGATTTTTTCTTCCAATTCGATTCTGAATCATTCAGTAACTGAATTCAACTATGCACGCAAGTCGATAAACATAATATAAACCTTCTGAAGACTTTATGACGCTAAAAGGAGCTTAAATTTTCAGAACAAGCGGCTGGGTCATTACATCCTCCCTCTCTTAACAAATTTTCGTCCTTGAACGTGGCAAGATTTGCCTCGAAGTTCTCAAATCACTGAATGCACACTTCCAATAGACTCCACAGGTGATCCCATATCACCCCAATATACATAAGCCTGACAGTACTATCTCAATTGTAATTTAGCCTTTCTACCAATACCAATAAGCCTTAGAGCCCGAAATTCTCATCTTCTATCCATTTCCAAAATATTCGATTCGAAATCCATATCCGGTGTCAGTCTCAACCAGTTGTAACAACTCATGCCTACGCCTACAAGGTACGACCATCCAACATAACACACCACACATAGGCTTATAATAACATTTCTGATCACAATACATGTCCGAAATCAAATCCAGCACCGGCCATTAACCTTATTTCCAATAGAACCTGTTTCAAACCTCCACAACATTGACGATGATACAATAACCACGAAAACTACATAACTAAACCCCTGAATCACCAAGTCACAACTAACACCAGTGGGCACACACCCCACAAGCTAAAACTCAAGAAGCACATATTGAAAATGACTGAATATGTAAAGAGAAACACATAAGAAAACTATCAAACAAGACCGACATGGACAACTCTCTATCAGTACTAACCTGCAAAACAATATAACAAGAAAAGAATTAAAGAATATGAACACATCACAAGGATCTCATACTGATATAACTTCCACCGCAATACATGTCTCGATTCAAACACATCAAATCGCATTAACATCATGAGGGTGTTGCTCTCAACAATAAATCACAACTAGCTGGAACCTTTCACTAGATCAATTCCGTCAACCAAATTACAACACGTGCTAGCTCCAACACTGGTGGAGCATAAAAATCACAGCTCGTAGCCAAAATACTCTGAAATCACATCAAGCCTACCATAATGGACAATATGAATTTACTATTAGTTTCATAACTTTCAATAATAAATAGAAAGAGATAATAGATACGGGCTATCACCCATAGAAACTCCCAATAGGGCAACACATAACAAAGTTCAAATCATGAAACACACTCATAAGTGGAGCAACAAATAGGGGAACTAACTCCTATAAGCAAATCTTAAATAAACAATGGAAGGTGTTGCTCTAGAATAAACCGGAAGCATACATGTATGACATCATCTAGTGCAACAGCCTCAAGCCTACCACATGAAATACATCAACGGTTCATCCCTCCCCCTCTTGGGTACCCTCTACTCACCTGAATACCTCGGTATGACATATCTGTCCGAAATCTGGGACAATCTCTTACCATATGGCTGGTATCTCCACACTCAAGTAACCTCGCTGTTGACGTGGCTGTGGAAACTGTGCGGCACGGGTACTCTAAGACCCACGAACACCTGAATCACGGTGTGAAGTCTGAAGCGCAAACTGAACTGGCTAACCCACGAAACCTCTACCATGTTTCACCCTGCCTCAAAATTAGGACCAGCGTATTTCTACGGTCTGCAAGTCCTCCTTGCCTCCCTATACTCGCTCTCCTAAACTCATCTATCTTCTCGCTCTCGGTCCCGCATGCCCTCCGACCGTCGAGCGATCCCTACAACCTGCTAAAATAAAATATCTAACTCCAACTCCCGAGTCATGCTGAGCGGAATATCATGCCTAATCCCCTTAATGAATCTACAGACTCGCTCTCTAACTGTAGCAACCAAGGCAGGTGCATGTCTGGCCAAATCATTGAATCTAAAGGCATACTCTAATACTAACATAGTGCCCTGGCGTAGCTACTCAAACTCCACGCGCCATGCATCCCGAAGGACTGGGGTGCAAAGTCTTTCATAATCATCTCTTGAAACTGACCTTATGTAAGTGAAGCTGCATCGGCCGGGCTACCCAAGTCATATACCCGCCACCACTGATAAGCTGCTCCCTGAAGCTGGCACATAGTAAAAGCAACCCCACTTATCTCAACCATACCTATAGTGCGGATAATGCGATGGCACTCATCTATGAAACCACATGTGCTCACTGAAGCCAAACCACTGAATGTAGGAGGCTCATATTCCTTGAACCTTGCAAACTAAATTACCCTCCCTCAGATGTTATTGCCCTTACCATGGGTTGAACTGGAATCACAGGTTGTGTCGCCATGACACCTGGAACCTAACCAACGTGAGCTCACTACTCTGGAGCATGAACAGTGGGAGTCTTAGTCCCTCCCACGGTCTGTGAAGAAGTTGGTGCAACCGAAATCAACCCCGCCTGAGCCAATGTACCAAACATGCTCAGGAATTGTGCTAAAGTCTCCTAAAGTCGGGGTTTAATAACAGGTGCCTCAGGTACCTATCCCCCAATTAGAGCTACAGTCGGCTCTTCAACTAATACTCGGCTATGTGCTCTAGCATCGACACATACTCCTCGTCGGCCGGTGCCTTTGCCTTTGGCAATACCTACTACTGGAGCAGCCTCATCGATAACTACAGATTGTGTCCTTACCATTTGTGAGAGTATGTAATGAGAAAAGTTCAAACATCCGAGATCAATAAGCGTGCAAGAAAGGAATGAAAGAAGTGATACTGTGTTAATAGTTCCGTAGCCTCTCGAAGATACGTACATGCAATTCTGTACCAATCTGCAATACTCTACTAAACTTGCTTATGACTCGTAGCACCTAAGAACTTAGATCTCTGATACCAACTTGTCACAACCCAATTTCCCCTACGTTGTGTTTCATGATGGAACCTAGTCTTAGGGACTAGGTTAGTCTAACATTTACTGAATAGCAACAAAATAAAGAAAATCTAACGGTCTCAATATAGAAATCCTTACCAAAAATTACAAATTCTCAAAACTAGTGGTACAAGTCATAAGCTTTATAGAGTTTTGCTACAATGTCTAAACACAACTGTATGGAAATAAGTACAATAGTGTGAATAAAAAATAGGAGGGTGACTCCGAAACCTGCGAACGCAGCTACAGGTTTACCTTGGGTTCCACAGCAACAATCCGCATAGCTACTAACGATCAATACCTAGATCAGTACAAAAAAATATACAAAAGTGTAGTATGAGAACACTACAGCGGAACCCAGTAAGTACCAAGATTAACCTCAGTGGAGTAGTAACGAGGAACAGTCAAGACACCTACTGGTCTAATAAACTTAACAAGTATAAGTGTAGAAACAATAGAACAAGATATCTATACAAAGACTACACGATGTGGCTAACAATACAGTAATTGCAATAAGGAAAGAAAACAACAAGTAACAATGGAACACCATAATAAGAATACGAAAAAGGGAACGGAAATACAACCCAAATCCGAAATAAAAAATACGGTAAAGAAAAGTAATAATTTAACAACTATGTCAGTTTTCACATCAGGTCTTAGCCAACAACTTCAATCAATTAGTCAAATCCTTCAAGTAATAAAAATATTTCGAAATATACCTCTTTGAAATAAATATTTTTCAAAAATAGTTCTTTCAAAATAAATACCTTTCAAATACAATATTTTCAAATAAATATCCTTCGGATATAATTTACCCTGTGATACCTCACCTCATAATCATACAATACGGGTGTCAACATCTGAACCTTAACACTTGGCATCCTGAGCCTTCATCACACCTCATAATCATACTGACAACTCACATTCCAAAAAGAGCCATTCCTATATGGGAGGAAAATAAACAAGGGTGTGTGTCTATACTCTGAAATATCAAGAAGCCTCATATCCGATAAGGGTATTTATCCATGTGTATACTTTGTGCAAGTGTTCTAACATAATTCAAACGAGCTAGTAAGCATAAGGAAAAGAACGGATATCATGTATAATACTTACACAGGGATAGGATCAATGAAAATAACAGCTTAGAAAACAATGATAATAACACGGTATCTCCTAGGATACGCACCCGTAGTCCCAACTATAAATGTACATGGGGGATATAACGAAATACCGTTCTGTAGTCCCAAAGTAAATGCGCAGAATAGGGGGATCTACCGAGATACCGACCGTTACTCCCAAACATAGATTTGCTGGGGGGATCTACTAAGATACTATCCCGTAGTCCTAAATGTAAATGTGCAGGGGGATCTACCAGAATACCTTTTCGTAGTCCCGAAGTAAATATGCATAACATGGGGATCTCCAGGGATACTGTCCCATAGACCCAAAGTAAATATGCAGCGCAACCAACAAAAATAACAGTTACAACATGGTACAAACCTTGTACATCACCACAACAAGTACAACATAAATGACAATAATAAAAAGTACGACGAGTAAATCAACTCAATAACTTTAAATCAAAAAGAAACGGTAGAACCAGTTCACATGGAATAACCATAGTAAAGAATACTAGGAGTAAAGGGAACATATTAACAAGGGAAAAATAATATGTAGCAACGATCCCACAATATACAAGTCAACAATAAGGAAGTCAACACGAGTCCAATAGTCCCAAATAAAGGAGAGTCTACTAAGATATAGGCTATCTAAAACCTTTTAAGGTTGAGCAGTTTGCGAAAGATATTCAACAATTCAAATAATGGTAGGCAGCAGAAGATAATCATAACTCCAATTAAGACTAAACAATTATAGGATGAGATAGTAATAATTTCAATTAAAGACAAGTAGTTGTGAAAAGATAGCATGACGATACAAGAGGCAAAATTTTTAGTTAAGCCAAATAAGAGTGAATCCTAAGGCAATTAATTCTAATTGAAGCATGTAGAAGAGAAACCAACAAATAGGAACTCAAATGTATCACGAACAACTTCATACATAGTAAATATAATGACCTAAGAACCCTAAAGGTCAACTTCTACTAATAAGTCCGAGCACGCATTCGTCACCTTGTGTACACGAACTACAATCAACATAGAAGACTCAAATCATAAGGGGAAGTCCTGCAAACAAGGTTAGGTAAGATACTTACCTCAAAGACGACAAACCGATACTCTAAAATACACTTCTCGGGTAAAAAGACCTCGGGACGGCTCAAACAAACTAAAATAACTTCAAAGCATAGAAATAACTCAAAAGAAACTATTCTGGATCTTAAAGTCTCAATCTTTAACAAAATCCAAAAATTGGTCCAAAAGTTGATGCCCGAGCACGCACCTCGAAACACGAAATTTTTTACTAAAACCAAATACCCATTCCAATATGAATTCAACCATACAAAAAATATCAAATTCTGATACCATTTGGTCCCTCAAATCATGATTTTTCATTTTAGAAATTTTCTTCAAAAATTAACATTTTCCTCAACCCAAAACACAAATTAAATGATAAAAATTAAAGTAAAAATGAAGATAAATTGATGTAATATATTAAATACTAGGTGAATAACACTTACCCAATGAAATTTCTTGACTAACCCACAAAGCATCTGTAAAGCCCCAGAAAATGTTTGCTAAGTAATTTAAGATTTTAAGGTTCCAAGGTAGGCTAATTAATTTATTTTATGTAGAAACAAGGATTAATGACATAATGGATGCCAATTATATGTGGTAATAAGTGTATAAGTCTTGTTATAAGTTAATCAGGGTCCAAGGAGAGGCCTAAGTCTAGCCAAGTTGAAAAATTCCATATTAGACGAATGTTATAAATGAGTATGTACAAGACCTCACTTTGAATGATAATATCTCCAGTTATATAAGGATTTGTGTGATTATCAACCTATCAAATAATAGTCCTTTTATTCTAGTTACCAACGCAACAAACCGTTCATCATTTCAAGGTGTATATAGAAAGTTATGACCATTTTACCGGACATGCATCACCAGCGCGCCCAGGCGCGCGGCCGCGGGGTGGACAGCGGGGCTTCCTGCCTGGAACCGCGGGGTGGACCATGGAGGAATGCCGCGGACCGCGGGGGAACCTGTGAAATATCTAAAATACCCCTGGTCAGTGTAAAAACCGAAGGGGTATCACCTTTCCTTTATTTGTTGTCATTCAAGCTCGAAATTTTGGGGTTTTCTTCACCCTCTCAAGACCTTCAACTCCCTCAATCTTCAAGGTAAGTAATCTTCATCATCTTGGTGTGAAATTCCATCATTTATACACCACTGTTGATTTTTCAAGAATTTCCTTCAGGAACCCAAAGAAGGGTTTTGCAAGATTTCTTCCAAAAAGGTAAATCCTACACCTTAGACTTACATATATGGAGTTATTATGGAAATATGAGTATGGATTAAGTATTGTAACTCATGGGATAGTGATTGGAAGCCAAAGGTGCCTAACCTAGGTTGTGTTGGTATTGTAGAGATTGTGAGATGGGTTATTTAAGTATGATTCTTAGGGTAATAGTATTATGTATTCATGCATGTACAAATTAGGTTTGTGGGAAGTTTGATGTATATAAATAAATAAAGATGGGGTTGGGGAATGAAAGAAGTCTTGTAAAAGAGATTAAAAATCAAGATGCTCAACTAGTGTTCGATAAAATGCTCAAATGAGTTGAAACCATGAATACCTTCCTAATTTGTGTTCTATTTTGTTATGTCTCAAGTAGATTGGGATTGCTAGAATTTCCGAAACGTCGTAGTAACTTAAGAAAAGCTTAAACGAGGTATGTATGGCTAACCTTAACTCTTGTAGAATCCCCTTGTTGTGACGAGCATACGGTATGTGTACCTTGTATGAAAATATGTGAATTGATTGCCTTAGTTGATTTTCCTACCACCAAGTTATATTTGATTGTGAGATGTGATTTGATGTGCCTATCTTGTTATGTGCAAAGTTGTAAAAGCTTGATGATGTCGACATGGAAGTATATGTTTACCTATGTGAACTATTTGTAAATTATTGTGATTAATGTACCTTGAACGTTGTTGGTTAAGTCTTCCGATATGATGGTGCAAGTAAATAGAAACAAACAAAATATGGGTGTGTGAATGTGTTTGTGTGGTAAGAGTTGTGTAACAAATGATGGAAAGAAATCGTAATTGATGCAATTGGAACAACTGTGGTAATAACATATATGGCTTGTCGTGAGCAATTATCGTTGTGACATAAAATGCATATGGGTTGTTGAATATGATGGAAATGGTATTGATGGCTACGGAAATTCTTATGAATTGTTATGGTTGTTCTTTGAGAATCGTTTTTGTTGTTCTTTGTGAATTATTGTTGTTGTTGTGTTGTTTGTGAATAGTGATTGTTCGGTGGGATCGGGTTGCGCGCCACAACACGAAGTAATAAGGTATGGGTTGTGGTGATAAGGGTGGCCGAGGTAATAAGGATGGAAAGTGATCTAAATCACTATTGAAATGAAAAAATGAGAAAATTGTGAAATCATTGATGTGAAAATGTTGAAAAAGGAAAATGAGAGATTGTGAAACTTGTTTGGATTTGGTTTTTCCAGAAAATTGTGAAATCATTGATGTGAAAATGTTGAAAAAGGAAAAGGAGAGATTGTGAAACTTGTTTGGCTTTGGTTGTTCCTTTCATGTGCATTAATTGTTGATTCTGTTACTGTTCGGTATCTGTGTATTGGTTGATCTTACTTGGGATGAAGTTTGTTCATACGTACCAGTACAATTAAAATGTATTGACGTCCCTTTTGTCGGGGTGCTACATTCGTGTTATGATTGTAGGTGGTTTTATAGCATGTACTTCAGTCCACCTACAATAGCACCTCTTCCACTTTCCATTAGCTGTATTGGTGAGCCCCTTTCCTCTCGGGGCCCTACGTGGCTCATGCAGCCTTTCCTCCGGAGTTTATTTTGGTATTCGTGTAAGGTATAGTCGGAGCCTTGTTGCCGATATTTCCATATTATCTTTCAATTGTATTTAGAGGCTCCGCAGACAGGTTGTGGGTAGTGCCGGGCATGGGAATTTAAAAATAGAAATATCGATGGTTGGCAATAATGTATAAAACTTGTAATATCTTTAATGCAGTTAGTGAAGTTGCTAATGAAAATGAAATAGAAATCGTTAATGATGTGTTTATAGAATTGGATTAATGGAGTCCATTTCCTATTTATTCATGAGTTAGTTTGGGTAGAATGAGACCTATCAGGCTTGCTCGATCGGGTTTTCTCGGTTGAGCGCCCGTCACGCTCCTCGAATTTTGGGGCGTGACAGAATCCCTCAAAACCAAGCTCTACAAGTCAAAATGTGACAAAAATGTCCTAACCCTAGATTTGGGAATATATTCTGTCTGCCCGGGTATTTATGCATCGCGAACGCGAAGGAAGGATCGCATTCGCTAAGAAGAAAAATGAAGGTTGTCTAGGTTGGTCATTGTGAATGTGACAACAAGCTCATGAACGCAGAGAAGAGACGACAGAAACCTACGTGAACGCATAGGGAATCACGTGAATGCGAAGAGAAATGACCAGCAGTGCATAGGGCCTGGTTTCTATTAAGCGAATGCAGAATAGAGGATGCGAACACAATGAGAAAAATGTGGAGAGCTACATGACGTGCGGCTTATTATGCTGTGAAGAAGGAAATTAGGTAGATCAACAGAGACTCTTTGGGAACGCAAAAGGAGCTTTGCAATAGCGAAGAAGGATATCAGACATCAGAACCAGCAGTTTCAAAATAGGGAAAAATGACCCGTAGCCCACCCGGAACACACCCAATGCCTTTGGGACCCCATCTAAAAACACAAACAAGTTCTATTACCTAACAGAGACTCGCTCGAGGTCTCAAATGACATCAAACAATGCCAAAAAATGCAAATCACACCATGAATCGAGCTTATGAACTTCAAAATCTTCCAACTTCTAGAACTCGCGCCGAAACCTATCAAATCAACCCAAAATGACGCCAAATTTTGCCGCCAAGTCCAAAATGACATAAGGGAGCTGCTCCAACTCTCGAAATTGAATTCCGACTTAGATATCATAAAAGTCAACTATGGGTTAAAATTCTCCATTTTTCAAACTTTAATCTTTTCAACCTTCGCCGAAATGCCTCAAATTGCTCTGCGGACCTGCAAATTAAAATCCAGACGCACGCCTAAGTCCCAAATCACCCTACGAAGCTGCTGACATCATCGAAAGCTCATTTTGAAACCGTTTACACAAGAGTCAAATTCTGGTCAAATTCTCTCTACTTAAGCTCCCAACATTAGATTTCTTCTTCCAATTCTATAGCTTCTAGTGTTGATGATCGAATAAACTCTTATTGCGAGTGTTATTTGTTTGTTTTCACTTACCCTTTTAAGATGGAATTCAAACCCCATATGTACATAGTGATCATCAAGTTTTGTCATTACTTCAATATATGCCTTATCCAAATATGCCCAATAATCTAGAGGGCAGCAGCTGGCATTCGCCACTTATCAGGTTTAGTCTCAGCCACTTTTTCTTCTTGTCATCTCCTCTATCCGTATTCCCGAAGCTTTTCTGCGAGTGTATTTTTACTTGTAGCTAAAAGAAAAAGAGTTTTGATCAGTTCTAAAAATGATCGTGATTGAGCATGATACTCTCTGTTCGTGGTTGTTCCCACTTGTGCTTAGTGGGAGATGAAAACATATCTTTTCCTGAGAAGTGGTATTTTGCATGTGCATATATCCCTTTGTCTCTTAACTATATCACTTTTTCTTTAGAATTCTAAATCTCTCTTGCTTTCTTACTTTCCAGCGACCATGGAATATTTTGGTGATCTTCCTGACTTTCGTGATTGGGTAGAAATTTTTTATCTATCTCTCCTATGGAGCAAAGATACTCAAAATTTCTTTCACAGATATTTGGTTGGAAAATGATGATCCAGGGTATATTACTTTAATTTACCATCAATTTTTTCCTTTAATTTTCTTATTTTGACACCTTTCGTTACTTTCAGGATTTGCTATCTGTGGAGTTTGTCTTGCTTCCGCTCTTATATCTAGAATCACTGCCAGTGCTGATTAGGAGCAAATTTTGAGTGTATCCTCTTCAAAGAGGAAAAACAAAGAACCCCGCGCCTCTGACGAGGAAGAAGAAGATGAGGGCTCTTTAGTGAAGAAGACACGAGTCAGAAGGCGCATTGTCTTAGATGATGAATCGAACGCTCCACAGAACCAACCTTTAGACTCCAAGCTGGTTGTATAATTTAGGCACTTTTGATACCAATTACATAAAATTTAGCTCGTCTTTCAATGCATTTGTAGTTAATTCTTATAAAGTTTTGGTGTTTTTTAGTGCATGATACTTGAAAACCCAAACACATGGAAAAGAAGTCAAAAGGCCACACAAGAGTAGGAATGCTATAGGTATGCGACTGCAGAAGTACTATGCGGACCGTATAGTCACTACAAACTGAATCGGATGTTTTGACCAACTGAAGAGAAGAATGTGATGTCGATTATGCGGTCTCATAACACTTATGCGAACCGCATAATGACCACACAACTAAAATTAAAGAACCAACATAGCATTTCTGCGATGGAAAATGTAATCGCATAACTGATATGTGGACCGCATAATGAAAATACAAAGAAATCTCGGCTAAAGGATCTGAAATTCTACGATGAAATTGTCAACTATGCGGACTGTATACATGGTCTGCGAGGTCTCTGCAGGGGCATTTTTGTCAAATTTTGACCCCGACTTTTAGTCCACTATAAATAGATTTACTAGGGTTTTTGAGGGTCATTGAGTCTGGAAAAAGGACTACAATGAAGGCATTGAACACACCATTATTTTCGAAGCTTTTGAAGAGAGAATCTTGCGCTTTTGTAAGCTTTATGACTTCATTTATTGCTTTGTTTTTGTATTTTAGTATTAGTGGCTAGTTTTAAATACTAAGGTTGTGGAACCTAAATGGGTGTAATATTAATGAGTGTTTAACATTTAATATATATAAAATGGTTAGTTGATTTTTATTCATTTATTATGCTTTATTTATTGTTGGTGGTTGCTATAATTGACTTGTTCCATTTTACTCTTTCTTTACTTGGAAAAGTGGGTTAGGGTTTGGTAGAAGTGAATATCAAGAACTCAAGACTTTAAACCTTGTTTTATAAAATCACTTAGGAATAAGTGAGTTCAACTTGGCATAAATTGGTTGTTCTTAATTGCAACTCATTTATATTTTGGAATATCATAAAGAGAAAATACTACCCGACCATTGAAAAATATTGGGTAGTCATTTAGAAACCATTTGCATATTAAAGGACATTCCATTAGCACTAATAGAATTACATTTAACACCAATAGAATTACATTTAACACCAATAGAATTACATTTCATTGATGGGGACACAACCTTGGTTTCCTTAATGAAATTAGTTACATTCTCACAACAAAATAGTTATCTTGTTAAACCACAACTATATCAATTTTCTGTTAAGCTAAAGGAGTAGAATTACGACTTAAGTCAAGATTCACACTACTCAAGTAACCTTTTCCACCTATTTTTTGTGGGATTCGGCCCCAACCTTGTTGGATTATTGTATTTTACAACAGCCGCCTTACACTATTTATTTAAAGTATAATTTTAGCGTATCAAATTTTGGCGCCATTTTCGGGGAATACGTTTTTGAAATTACTAATAAGTGTGAGCTTAGTGAGGTCGCCGAATCATTGTTTTCCAGAATCTATCTTATTGGAGAAATTCTACATGGGCTTGGATCCCATGAATCAATCTATAGCCAAACATGCAGCAAATGGATCTTTTATGGATAAAACATTTGCGAGGATCACACAAATCCTTGACTAAATGGCAAAACATAACCAAGTTTCGCACTGAGAGGACACCACGAGTGGAATTGCATATGGAACTCCTTCCTCGACCAACATGATTAAGGAGAACCAAAAAAGAGATCAAGTAATTATCGGGCTTGCCACCAACAATGTGTTGACAAAGATGTTCACTGAAAGCAAAACAAAATGAATGTGGTGGAAGATGTTCAACCCACATCAAATGAGGATTACGGGGAAGCAAATTATGTCAACAACTCTCAAGGAGGTTATCAAAGGCAAGCATACCAAGGTTCAGGACCACAAAACCAATGGAGGCCTAACCCGCAAGGGAAAGGCAACCAACAATGGCGAAATGACCAAGGTAGTTCAAATCAATGGAATTGGAGTAAGAACAACAACAACTTTTTAAATTGGACTTCAAACCCCTATGTTCCACCAAAGGTGCAATAATACAACTCTCTGCATTAGAAGGAAGGTTCTTCAAGTGATTCCACGTTGGAAAATATGCTTGAACTAGTATTGCAAATCAAGATAGGTCCGACAATTCAATGAGGAATATGACCGAGCTTGTCGGTTCTCATGCCGCATCTATTCACAATTTGGAGATGCAAATGAGACATCTCTCAGGAGAGCAAAATCTGAAGCAAAAGGGCACACTCACAAGTGACACAATTTGTAACACCTCGTACATTCGGACAAGGTGTGGATATGTTAAATGGGCATTAATTTAATATTTTTGGCATATCAAGTCCTAGAGGGATAATTATTGAAGCAAGTAGTTGTTTCAGAATCAATATAGAGAGTGAGGTACATAAGATTCGAAAAAATCAACTAAGTTTACAAAACGTCCATGTTCCAGTAGCAGTTAGTGAAACTTTGTAAGGAATTTGGGAAGATTCAAAAGAGCAAAGTTGTAGTTCTTTGAATTAGCTTTCATACGATATATTATGGAGCCCAAACAGATCTCTGCGCAAAACGTTACTGCTATTTTGCGCGGTCAGGCCTACAGGTCCGCGGGGGCACTCATGGGGGGTCATTTTAAAGTCCAACATGGTCCCCCAAAGCCCCAAAACATAAAACTTGCTCTAGAAAGGGGAACTCTCAAAAACCTAACTCCTTAAGGGTCCCTCCACCACCCAAGGTAAGTTCTAATGGTGATTCTAAGTTAATTTCAATTTCCTAACATCTTATTAACATGGGTAAACCCTCCAAATCATTAGATATTTGATTGGGGCATCATTTTTGAGAGAAGGAAACCTAGAACTCTAATTCAAGAAGATTGAACATCAAGAAGGTAATATCTTCACCCTTTAATTGATTATAGCATTGGATTAAAGATTGTTGACTACAAGTTCATGAAATATGAGTTGATGAGTTTGATAGAAAAGCATGAAAAATTATAGGTTTGGTGTGTTGATTGTCTATTATTGGTTAAGTGTGTTGTTTACCATATGGGTGATTAAGAATAATGTTGATTATAACCATTTGAGACTTTAGAATTTATCTAAGAGCAAGAGAATGGGCTATTGGGTGTAGAAACACCATTAATAAGGTCCATGAAGCTTTATGCCACCAAGTGTTTGAGAAAATGCCTAATTAACCAAAACATGAGTATTATGGCTAATATGGAATCCGTTTGACTTGTAGTGATATAGATTAAAGTTGAAAGGGTTGGAGAACGTTGTATTACGCTCAAGAGCAGGATGTTAAGGTATGTGAGGCTAACTCTCTATGTTTGGGAATGTTAATAATACTCCCTACACTACGTTTCTTTTACGACGTTACTAATTGCCTCAGAAATATAGTTAAGCCTAGTTCCTTGAATAGTTTCAAAACTTCTATTTTGTAGCTTCATAACTTGTTCATGGCTTTCATTCTGAAAGTTGTGAGCTCAGTGCGTATTTAATATAGACATGGGTTTGATGCCCCCGAGTCTTAGTATAGATTACTCAGTATGCCAAAAATAGTTGAAGTTTCAGTGTTCATAATCATTTCAAGAATACATATCTCAATCTAGTCCTATTCAATATTCCAGTATTATGTAATTCATTATGATATAGTATTCCAGTATCATGTAACTTAGTGTGATTAAGTACTTTTCTATCATGTATTGCTGTATGATTCTCAGTTCCTTATTTTAAATCCCTGAATGTTGAACACCTGTATTTAGGCCTGAGGCCATAGTTTATGCTTTATGCATGTTTTGGCTTGAGGCCGTAGCTTGTGCACATATATTGTGAGCCCGAGGCTAAAGCTTATTCAGATAAACAGGTTGTTCATCATTCAGAAGAGAAAGTATTCATATTCTTACTTCTTTTGTTCAATTCAGTTATTAGTTATCATTTCAGTTATTAGTTACTATTTCAGTTATCAGTTATCAATTATTGTTTTAGTTATTTGTTATCAGCTATCGTTAGTTATTAGCATAGTTTCAGTTTCAACATTTATAATTCTTTCTTTTAGTTGCTTTACATACCAGTGCAATTCAAATGTACTAATGTCCCTTTTGCCCAGTGAATGCATCTCACGATGTAGGTAATGATTTATAGGTTGACGATTCAGAGCATTAGAATTCTCATACTAGCTATTTGGTGATCCCCAATTCTTTCGGGGCATTACCATTACCTTATAGTCTTTAGTATGTTCAGACAGTTAGCGTTTTAAGTATTTCATTTAAGGCTTCATAGACTAGAGTAATAGTTAGATAGAGTCACAGGCTTTTCATATTAAGCTATGTTGGCTACAAAGATGTTTCAGAATTGTATTAGTATTTTCGCACTTTGATTTATATCATCTAGACTTTCATATACTAGCATGTGTTAGTTTATCTTGCACATTCAGTATGTTATTATATCACATGGTTATTCAGCCAGCTAGTTGGTTCACTCGGTCACTTGTAGTCAGGCACCGAGTGTCCTGTTACGTCCAGGCCCAGGTTTGGGGCGTGAAAAAGCTTGGTAACAGAACACTAGGTTTAAGAGTCCTAAGGAGTCTATGAAGCCGTGTCCAGTGGAGTTTCCTTTATATGTGTGTACCAGCCACTCATATAAATGGTTAACTACCAAGACATCCAGGATTGTCTCATTTCTTTCTACTCTAGATCATGCCATGAAGCTTAGAGAGATAGTTAACCTTCTCTTCCTATCAAATTCCAAACGTATTGGATGCCCAAATGACGCGCAGGAGAAACCTAAGGTCCTAGAGAGGATAATTTCTCATTGGGGTATAATTATGGAGTACAGGTTGGTAAATATGAGATCTGAGAGGATGTTAAAAAGTGGGATGCAATGGATAGTAGTACATATTAGAGCATAACCTTATTAGAAAGTACAAAAGCAGTTATCATGTCTTATGGTTATCAGTTAACCTCAATTACCAGTTATGCAATCTTTTATTTAGCAAGTTTAAGGTTATTTAGGATGCCAGTTATCAGTTATTCAATTATCAGATCTTCAATTTCCAGTCTATTAAAAATCTGGTGACTAGTGAGTATACAATGATGTCTGTGGGTGCTAAAACAAAATGTAAGTAATAGTGATCATAGCAAAATCTTTGCATATTTTAGGTCCGGATTAAGACCAAGACTCACCGGAGGGCGCATGAAGTGATTTATCAGATGATGGTATGCTTTGAAAGATAAGTTTGTGCATGGTAGTGTATTCGTATGTGTTTTACCTCGTAGAACAATTCATTTAATTTTTGGAAATTGAGCCACAAGTTGGATGATGATAGTTCATATGTCAGACCCTAACATTGGTCACTATAGTTTGGACAGAAAAGAGCCTAAGGGTAAAATACCTAGGAGTAAAAAATTATTGTTATTATTAGAGATGTATTTTTCGTAGAACTCATGCAAATGACTAGAAGATATTATGTATGCAATGAGAACAAAGAGCATCCAATAGTGAATTTCGGAGAACGATTTTAAGTTGTTCATATTTATTCAAATTAGAACTATAAGTACCATGTTAGTAAGTTACTATAAGAAGCATCTATTGATGCAAGATAAAAGATATGGCAGTTTCCCTTAGGTTATGTGACTAAGTCATTACCGCGGATGTTTATAGTATGATATGATTTTGTATTTTATTGAACTGTTGGGGTTAGATATTCCAATTTTGTTTAAGACAGATGAACTTTCCTCAGTGTGATCCATGTACATGGTCCCAAAAAAAATAGTAAGTATGCGACCATAGAACAAGGTCGGATGGTGAGGGAAGTTAGAAAGAAACTTATGCCTCACTTTAGTTATCCAAAGTAGAACAAGAAAACATGGTTCTAGAAGGTGGTTTGTAAAAGAATAGTAAGTAAGTCTTGAGTTGATACAGTGAATTAGACATTTCAGCAGAGCTAGTAGAGGTACAATTTGATTCACTTAGCCAGGTTAACTCTAGTGAATGGATGACAGTTTGATACATCGAACGTGTGTTAGAACCAAAAGAGTTTAAGTTGAATCTGAAGTACAGTGATAGTGGGAAAAATAATCAGCTAGCAATAAGAGAGCAAACTATAAAAGAATAGCCTTTAGGAATTAACAAAATGTGGTTTCTCCAGGATTGACAGTGTGAGCAGAGTTAAACTATTAAGAGTGTGTATGATAGTTGTGAATACATTAGCTTTCCATTATGTGAATAATTCAGTTTTTCCTAGCTTAGAAGTAAGTTGGAAGATGAGTCGTCATTGACGTAGAGTGCAAAGAATTGCAAAAAATAACGAAAGTTATTTGGATTCCCAAAAAAAAGAATCCCCAAGTATAAGACCTTTGATCTAAGGGGTGATGTGAAAACCATCAATAAGTCCAGATGGTGATTTGAAACTAGAATAGTTATCATGGGATATGAAAAAGAAAATTAGTTTGGTAATGACGAAAAAATGGATAATTACCACAAGGAATATGCCTAGTATGTGTACGAAACACAAAGTGAGTAGAATGATCACCGAGCTTAGTTATTGATGATAAAGTGATCACAAAAAAGCTATAATATCATGCCTATTTATGTGTCACGAGGGTAGTGCCATTGCAAGAGACTCTAGTTTTCAGAGTACTGGTCAAAGACTTAGCTCACAACAATTCTAGAAGTGTTTTCAGGAAGTGCTTAAGAAGATAATAAAGTGTGGGAAGTATAACTCTTGATTGAGGTAGATGAGAGAACTCTGGTGAAAGAAGTTCACCACTTAACCAAGATAGCAGTTCGATTTGGACTCCGAAGATGATAGAGTTTTTGTCTAGAACAGGACTTGTTCCCCTTTTGTAGCCGAAGAGAAAGAGAAACAATTTGATGATCCCTACGTGTTACAGCTGAAATAGGAGATTCACAAGTATAAGATAGTGGTTTTTGAATAAGGGGGAGATGATGGTACTTTGAGGTACCAAGAGAGATTGTGTGTTCCAGATATAGATGGGCTTAAAAAGGGAAGATCATGTTAGAAACCTATAATTCCTAGTATTCTTTCCATCCAGGTTCCCTAAATATGCATCATGACCAAGAAGATTTATTGATTGAACGAAATGAAAAGGAACGTCGCAGACTTCGCGGCCAATTGTCAGAATTGTCAGCAAGTGAAAGTCGAGCAGCTGAAAGCCTAGTGTTTTATAACATAATACACATATTTTGAGTGGAGATGGTAAATATGAAATTTATAATGGGGTTATCTTGCTCATTTTAAAAGCATGATTTGATTGGATGATCGTAAGTCGACTTACCAAGCCAACACATTTCTTGCCATTAAATACTACAGATTTAACAGAAAATTATAACAAGTTGTACATTCAGAAAATCGTCTGATTGCATGGGACTCCGTTGTCCGTCATCTGGGACTATGGTGCTCAATTTAAAATAAACTTTTAGAAGTTCTTTAAGAAATGATTAGGCACAAGTTTTTCATCCTCAAAAAGATGGCCAGGCTGAGTGCATTATTCAAACAGTTGAGGATATGTCCTTGATGCTAAAGTAATTGGGATGAACACATACCTCTAATTGACCTAGCTAATAATAACCTACCACTCTAGTATCAAGATGGCACCGTACTAAGCTCTGCATGGGCGAAGGTGTAGATCACCAATTAGTTGGTTCAAAGTTGGAGAAGTGGAGTTGATAGGACCCGATTTGGTCTATCAGACTATAGAGAAAATTAAGTTGATTCAAGAGCATTTGAAGAAAACTCAGAGCCGCAAAAATTCCTATTCGAGTGTGCACCATAGAGACCTAGAGTTTCAAGTTGATGATTGGGTATTTCTGAAAGTTTCGCCTATCAAATGCGTTATGAGATTTTCGAAGTAGGGGAAGCATAGTCCCTACTATATTGGACCATATAGAATCCTACAAAAGATCGGTCAAATAGCTTATGAGTTGGAGTTGCCACCAGAATTAGCGGTGGTATAGCCAGTAATTCATGTATCGTGTTATAACATTCAAGTTTCCAGTACTCAGATACTCATGTCAGTACAGTACTCAGATACTCATGTTAGTTCAATACTCAACTACTCATATCAGTCCAATGCTTAGATATTCATGCCAGCTTAGTACTTTGATATTGATATTAGTTCAATACTCAATTATTCGTGTCAGTTCAATATTCATATATCCATGTTATTTTAGTATTCACGTATCTATGACAGACCAATATTCAGCCAATGCAATAGCCATTCAGTTCAGTATCTCAACAATTCAGTAATCATGTATTCATTCAGTTTAGTATGCAAGTGTTAATGAAAGTTCATATTTCCACCAGACCCGTTTAAGGTCCGGATTTAGCAGAAGTTACAGCCAGGACATCATTCGACGACGAATGATCCCAAGGTGGAGATGATTTAACACCCCATGCATTTGGATTAGGTGTGGATATGTTAAATGGGTATTAACTTGATATTTTAGGCATATTAAGTCCTAGAGGGCTGATTATTGAAGCAAGTAGTTGTTTCTGAATCAAGATGGGGAGTGAGGTATTCGACAAAATCGACTAAGTTTACAAAAGGTCCGTCTTCCAGAAACAGTAAGTGAAAATGTGTAAAGAATTTGGGAAAATTCAAAATATGAAATATGTAGGTCTTTGAAATAGATTTCCAACAATTTATGGAGCCCGAACGGATCTTTGTGCAAAAGGTTATGCGCATTTTATAGAATAGTGTGCAATATGCGCGCCACGAGCACGACCGCGCTCCTCCTATGGTAGTGTTACTGCCATTTTGCGCAGTCATGCCTATAGGTGCGCAGGGGCGCTCATGGGAGGATCATTTTAAAGCCCTACTTCAGCCCCCACAACCCCAGAACATAAAAACTTGCTCAAAAAGGGGAACTCTAAAAAACCTAACTCCTTAATGGTCCCTCCACCATCCAAGGTAAATTCTAATGGTGATTATAAGTTAACTTCAATTTCCTAACATCTTATTAACATGGGTAAACCCTCCAAATCATTAGATATTTAATTGGGGCATCATTGTTGAGACACAATAACCTAGAACTCAAATTCAAGAAGATTGAACGTCAAGAAGGTAATATCTTCACCCTCTAATTTATTATAGCATTGGATTAATGATTATAGACTACAGGTTCATGATATATGAGTTGATGGGTTTGATACAAAAAGCATAAAAAATTATAGGTTTGGTGTGTTGATTGTTGATTATTGGTTAAGGGTGTTGTTTACCTTATGAGTGATAAAGAATAATGTTGATTATAACCACTTGAGACTTTAAAATATATCTGGGAGCAAGAGAATGGGCTATTGGGTGTAGAGAAACCATTAATAAGGACCATGAAGCTTTATGCCACCAAGTGTTTGAGAAAATGCCTAAGTAACCAAAACATGAGTATTATTGCTAATATTGGATCCCGTTGACTTGTAGTGATATAGATTAAAGTTTAAAGGGTTGTCGAACGTTGTATTACACTCAATAGAAGGAAGTTAAGGTATGTGAGGCTAACTCCCTATGTTTAAGAATGTTAATGATTCTCTCTACACTGCATTTCTTTTGCGACGTTACTAATTCCCTCAGAAATATAGTTAAGCCTAGTTCCTTGAATAGTTGAAGAACTTCTATTCTTTAGCTTCATAATTCGTTCATGACTTTTATTCTAAAAGTTGAGAGCTCAGTGCGTATTCAATATAGACTTGGGTTTGATGCCCCAGAGTCTTAGTATAGATTACTCAGTATGCCATAAATAGTTGAAGTTGCAGTGTTCATAATCAGTTTTAGAATACATTTCTCAGTCTAGTACTATTCAGTATTCAAGTATTATGTAACTCAGTGAGATCTAGTATTCCAGTATCATGTAACTCATTGTGATTCAGTACTTCACTATCATGTATTTTAGTATGATTCTCAGTTCCTGATTTTAGATCACTAAATGTTGAACACCTGTATTTGGGCCTAAGGCCGTAGTGTTTGCTTTATGCATGTTTGGGCCCAAAGCCATAGTTTATGATTTATGCGTTTTTTTTGCTTAAGACCGTAGTTATGTATACATATACTTGGGCCTGAGGCCGTAGCTTGTGCACATATATATTGGGACCGAGGCCGTAGCTTTTTCAGATAAACAGGTTGTTCATCATTCATAAGAGGGAGTATTCATATCCTTACTTCCTTTGTTCAGTTCAGTTATCAGTTATCATTTCAGTTATTAGTTATCATTTCAGTTTTCAGTTATTAGTTATCATTTTAGTTATCAGTTATCAGCTATCATTTCAGTTTCAGTTAGTTATCATTTCAGTACCAATTATCCATTCTCAGTTATCAGCTTAGTTTCAGTTTCAGCATTTATAGTTCTTTCTTTCAATTGCTTTAAATACCAGTGCAATTCAAATGTACTGACGTCCCTTTTACCTGAGGCCTGCATCTCACGATGCATGTAATGATTTACAGGTTGATGATTCAGAGCGCTAGAATTCTCGTACTAGCTATTTGGTGATCCCCAGTTCTTTCGGGGCATTATCATTACCTTACAGTCTCCAGTATTTTCAGAGTAACAATTAGACAGAGTCACAGGCTTTTCATATTAAGCTCTGTTGGCTACAAAGATGTTTCAAAATTTTATTAGTATTTTCACACTTTTATTTATATCATCCAGACTTTCATATACCAACATGTGTTAGTTTATCTTCCGCATTCAGTATATTATGATATCACATGTTGATTCAGCCAGCCAGTTGATTTGCTTGGTCACTTGTAGTAAGGCACCGAGTGCCGTGTTACGTCCAGGCCCAGGTTCGGAGTGTGACACAATTGCAAACCCAAAAGGTAAAAGGGGCAGTCCAACTTCTCATTGTAGGGCAATCACAACTCGGAGTGGGAAAATACTTCAAGGAGAGAATGAATAAGTGGTCGAAGTGGAAGATTCCGAACAAGAAGTTGAGGCACAAGTTGAGGTGCCAGTTGTTTTTGAAGCTGAAAAAGTCCTAAATGAGTTGAAAATTCAAGAAGTGAACCGGGAAGAAGTTAAGGAAAATGTGAAAGAGACACCAAAAACTCTAGCACCAATTCCTAGAGCTCCTCCTCCTTTTCCTTAAAGACTTGCTAGGAAGGTTGATGATAGCAAACTTGAGAAGTTCTATGACATTCTCAAGCAATTATCGCTGAATATTACATTTTTAAAGCATTTCAAATGATTTCAGGTTTTTCTAAGTATTTGAAAGACTTGATCACCAAGAAGAAACCCACCAAGAAAGAAGCGGTGAATGTGACTCACAGGGTTAGTTCCATCATTGCAACAACCAGTGTTCAAAAGAAAGAAGACTCAAGAGCTTTTACTATTCCATGCACTATTAGGGAGCGCAATTTTGCAAGACATCTTTGTGATAATAGGGATATCATCAATTTAATGCCTTTTTCTATTTACAAGCAATCTGGGTTAGGTATGCCAAGGCCTAAAAGTATGAGATTGCAAATGGCCGATCGTTCAATAAAGAGACCAGTGAGGATTGTTGATGATGTTCTTGTGAAAGTTGGAAAGTTCCTCCTCCCCACCGACTTTGTGATCCTTAATTGTGCTGTTGACAAAGAAATCCCTATCATTATGGGGAGACCATTTCTTTCTACCGAAAGATCACTTATGGATTCGTAACGAAATGAGATCAAGTTTTGAGTTAAGGACCAAAAGGTTACCTTTCAAGCGAGTAAGGGTATGAAGTTGCCACATGCATAAGAAAGCATCTCAGTCATTGATGTTGTTGATGAGGTAGAAGACACAATCGAGATAAAGATGGAAGAACAATGCCTTGGTGAGACGTTGGCGGCTATTTTGGTAAATTCTGATGGAGAAGACATGGAGGTTACATGGAATGAGTTAATGCATTAGAAGGACTTCGGTCCAACACTTATGCACCAAAGAAACTTTCTCTTGACTTAGAGAATAGAGTCACCCCTCCTGCCAAGCCTTCAGTTATTGAGCCGCCACAACTTGAGCTCAAGCCAATTCCAGTGCACATGATGTATACATTTCTTATCTTTAATGACCTACCGGTAATCGTTTCTTCTTTGTTGAATGATGTGCATGTAGAACAACAGTTGAATGTCTTGAGAGAGCACATGCAAACTATTGGATGGAAAATAGAGGACATCCGAGGGATTCCCATTGGAATTTGTGAGCATAAGATACAATTGGATCAAGATATAAAACCAAGTGTAGAGCATCAAAGAAGGTTAAACTCTTCCATGCAAGAGGTGGTAAAGAAACAAATCATCAAATGGTTATATGCTGAGGTGGTCTACCCCATTGCCGATAGTTCTTGGGTGAGTCTGGTGCAATGTGTTGCAAAGAAAGGAGGCATGACCTCAATTCAAATTGACCAAAATGAGCTCATCCCAACGAGAATAGTGACAGGGTGGAGAGTTTGCATGTACCGGAAGCTAAACAGTGCTACTTTCAAGGACCATTTCATTATGCCTTTTATTGATCAAATGCTCGATCGACTAGCGGGAAGGTCATTCTATTGCTTGTTAGATTGATATCACGGCAATAACCAAATCAACATCGCCTGGGAAGATCAAGAGAAGAAAACATTCACATGCCCATATAGGACTTTTGCCTTTCACCGTATGCCATTTGGGCTATGCAACGCCCCGGCTACTTTCTAACGGTGCATGATTGTGAGCACGTGATTTTTGCACTATATGAGAACTACTCCCAAAAATTCAAAATAAAATAATTTCCCTTTGTTTGCAATTTTGAGAATTTTCATGGCATTTTGTTAATTGTTTGTCTTTGCTTGTGCATGTGTATTTTGCCTTAATTAACAAGAAAATACAAATTACATGCTTTGCATTTTAGTGTTTAATTATGTGTTTATTTGTGATAATTATTAGCATTTTAAAGTTAATTTTGGTTTTACAATTTAAATTAGGATTTTAGGTTTTTAATTGTAAAGGTTGGTTTAAAAGAAAAGAAGCAAAATGAAATTAAAGAGAAAATTCGAACTGGGCCATCTCAATTTAAAGAAAATCAGGCCCAATATCACACCCAATCCAAGCCCAACCGGCCAGTCTCAAAAAACCATACAAACGACACCGTGTGGGGGCAGAATTGCGTCGTTTCGGTGACACCAGA
This sequence comes from Nicotiana glauca, assembly GCA_026770625.1. Lineage (NCBI taxonomy): Eukaryota > Viridiplantae > Streptophyta > Magnoliopsida > Solanales > Solanaceae > Nicotiana > Nicotiana glauca. The sequence continues at coordinate 26,747 of MU732518.1, forward strand.
TCACAGCCGTCCATCTGATCTTGATCAACGACCAAGATCATCTCTCCCTCACCCGTTACATAACCCGACCCGGTCTCATAAGAGACCGACCCGGTCTTTATTATGGTGAAATGGTGTCGTTCCCCTTAAGTGAGAGATCCAGGTGGTTGATCTCGATTGATCTAACGGCCAGGATCAAATCCCTCCCTTCATATATAAGATGCCAAACACACCCAGCCCCCCCCCCAGAATACCCTGCCCCTCTATCCCTCGTCATCTCTAAGGTCTTCATAGACCAAACCCTCACTCTGCCGTTGACCGCCTGCCGTAAATCGCCCACGGTGGCGGTCAGTCACCAAATAACCCCATCTTTACACCACTAAACCCCCACAACCTCCCCATTCCAACCATCCTAACAGTTTTCTTTGAATCCCAACGTATCTCTTCGAATATTAGATCGAAGAAATCGACCTCGAACCCTAGGTCGTCTGTGTGACACCAAATTAACACCATACCACCACTGGACCTCCCTCACCACTAAAACGACATTGGTTTCCCTCGAATCCCAATCCCCCTCCTCAAATTTCAATTTTTAGCCAAGAACCCTAGCACCGCCACAAGATCCTTTGGTGGCGGCGCCAAACCAAAACCCTCCCCAAGTCACACCCCTGAACCTCTAGTCGAATGTTAAACCAACTGGACGAGACCTAGAGAGCCAAAGCCTAGAACCTGCCCGAGTAAAAGGGAAATTTGAGGTTCTTAATCGACCTTAGTCAAGTGTTTTTCAGTCGAGAACACTCGATTAAGGTCCGTTTGGACCTCAAAAAGTCAAGTCGAAGTTTCAAATGAGAACTGTGCGGAGTTTAGCCTGTAATTTTGAGGTATTTTCTCTCTTTTTCTTTCTTTTATTTTGTTGTTGTTTATCTGTTTAAACTTCATTGTGTTTCATCATCTTTTCAATTTATTTCTCTCTTCTCCATCGGACTTTTCTTGGTCCAGTTTTCTTCTGTCGATTGAAATATGGTATGAATAGTTTCGTTGATTAATCTGTCTTGATTATAGTTCAGTAGTTCTTGTCAATTGTTGGTTGTTACCTCGAATTGTTTCATTCTTGTGTGATGTTGGGTCCCCTGCTCTTTGTAGTTCTTTGATTATTTCATATGAGTGCGATTTTATTTTTTGCTCAGTGTCTTTACAATGTTCAGGTGTTGTCGTTTTGCTTTTGTGCTAATTCATTCCCTGTATCTATACCAATTCAATATGGTTATGTCCTGATTCATTGTGATGCTATTTGATCTGATTAGGGGTTCTAGTTTGAATTGTTGCTTGAATTCGATAGGCTGAATTGGTTATAAATGTGGGTCTGGGGCACATTGAAAGGGTTTGGGGTAGGATAGGAATTTCAGGGCATCAGGGGGTAATTTGGGAATTGAAAACTTGGAAGAATTGTTTATGTTGAGTGCTCTGTCAGTAAAGTAATTAAATAACCCTTAAAATAATGTGTTAGTTTAATAATAGTGGGATGGGAAACATAAATAGTATGGGGAGCTCTATTTGAAAGTAATTAAAGAATGTACCCATAACCTTTGAATAAAAAATAGAAAGGGACATATAGTAGTAGGGGACAAGTGAATGAAAAGAAAACAAAACATGTAGTAATGGGGTTCTAAAGGGGAGGGGAAGAATGCAGGCCTAAATGTTTTTTTGAAGTTTTCAAGGCAGGTCTGATTGAGGTATAAGTATAGGGAGTTTGGATAGTGTTAAAGGGGGGGCCTTCTTCTGCTGGGTCGAGTAAAGTTAAAAAGAAAAAGAGGAAGCCTTGAAAAATCAATTTTAGATCTTAAAGAGTTGAGAGGTCATTGTTGAGAGTTGGAAAGGAATAGCTACTGTTTCATTGCCTGACTTAGGGTCTGAATTAGCTAAAACCCTTTTTCTCTTTACTTCTTTCTATACTTGAAGTTAAGATACTTGGAGTCGTTCACAAGGTTGGATTTATTCTGTTTGAATCAAACTTCAACACCAATTGGTTTGGTCAAGGTTGTGTCTGGTTGATTTCTGTTTTCTCATTGGATTTCAAGTAGTTTTGGGCCCAGTTGAGTTAGTTTTGGTTTGAGTGCTGTGTTATTGACAGTTCCAAGTGTGCTGGGTATTTTTGAGTTCAAACTGGTCCATTCAAGTTTTTTGGTTGGTTCCCTGCTTCATTGGGATGTTAAAGCTATTGATATTTGCTCCTAGGTCATTTCTGGACTATTATTTCTCTCCATTTTGTTGTTGCTGGAATTTTTAATGGTTTTTCAATCTGTTATTGGGCTGTTGCTGGTTGCTGTTGTTATTGCTGTGTTGTTACTGCTGCTGCTAACAATTCCTTCTCCTCTTCTTGTATTTCCATTTCCAGGTATACAGCTTGATCCTAGGTAATTGTGAACTGAAATGTGAAGAATGGCATAGTAATTGAAGCATGAGATTATGTGATTTAGTCATTTGATTTATGTATCAGAATGTTTGATTTCTTAATATATTAAGGCCTTTACTTGAAGTTGTACTAGTAGGACTAAAATTAGTTATGTAACAATAAACTGAAAGATTGTTGGTTTGTTTCGAATTACTTCAAATTTGTAAGAGTTTCTTGTATTAAGTAGAAGCAACTCAGCCCGTAATTAGTAACTAAAGTATTATTAGGATTTGAGTTGATTAGTCACCAGTTTATCAGTTCGTTCTCACATTTTTACTAGTAGGCGTGAGTTAGATTTGAACAAGACGTGTTAACATTCCTTTGAATATTAATGATAATAGACTTTCCAAGTGTTGACTAAGTATAACAAACTTTCGAGTGAGCATTAGTGATTAAGGTTAGTTTAGTTTCAAATAATTGTAAAAACGAACTCCGGATGGTTCTGAATTTCATGCAGTAATTTCCAATAGTTCAATTCATCTAATAATGTTAGTTAAATTAGTTGGAGAATAGTTAGTTTGTTTTGATAATACTTTTGTCAATCTCATGTTCTATTTGTAATCTCAACTTTAGTAATATTCACTAAGAGAATAAGGAACGAAACAATCTCCCTTTGTACAAGCGCGAGTGCAATTTTCCTTTTGCATTTGTTTTGATCTAATAACTAATAAGTTAGGGCCTTTTCAAGGATGTTAATTAATTAGGTTTTCTTTTAGAGACTAATAATATAGAATATCATAGTTTACTTTAGGATGTACCTTAAAATAAAAATATGAGACGAGCCTTGCCAAATAAAATGCACAAACTGCGGGGCCCTCAATAAATGGTTATAATAATTACTTAGATTTTGGGACGGGCCGTTTAGTGAATTTCACGGCCTTCCCCAAAATAATAACGCGTTAGTTTCTTTATGCGCGTATTTAATAACATTAAACTATGATGCACATTTATGTGACCCAAATCCAAATCTCAATGGAGTCGAAATGTGTCAATAATCACGGGTACATTGATGTGACGTGGTTCGAGATGCATTTTCACAACATTGCAATTCTCATTAAAAATAATAATAATAATAAAAGCGGTTTAAAGATAAAAGCACATAGGTTAAAACATGTATTAAAAAATTAGATAATTTAAGCCAAATATAACAGTTGAGCGACCATGCTAGAACCACGGAACTCGGGAATGCCTAACACCTTCTCCTGGGTTAATATAATTCCTTATCCAGATTTGTGGTTCGTAGACTGTAATACAGAGTCATTCTTCTCTTCGATTCGGGATTCAAACTGGTGACTTGGGACACCATAAATCTCCCAAGTGGCAACTCCGACTCTTAATAATAGATCCCGTTTTGATTATCCTTTAATTGGAAAAACTCCCTCTATTACACCCTTCGCGGGGTGTGGTAGGTAAAAAGGAGGTGTGACAGCTCTAGCGACTCTGCTTGGGAATACAAACCCAGAACCATTGGTTCAGGGTTTTAAATTCAATATTGGAATAATTGTTGTATTTGGCTTATTTATTATCTGATTTTTATTTGATGGTTTGACTTAAATGTGCTAAATGTTGCTTTTACCACTTTGATATTCTGTGAATTGTATATATAAACTGCTACGAAACCCTTCTTCTGAGTCTTCTGAATCTACGGTGCACGTGCGCGTGGCCCACTTTCTGTTAGCAGTCATACCAAATAGAACGAGGTTGGGTCAAGTAACTAGGCCGGGCAGACTTTCGTGCTCTCGGTACGTTGCCCCCACTTCGGCTCGAGCTGTCTGTTTGGGTAAGCCAGGTCTTGAACAATATACCCCAGGCATTAAACCTAGTATAACAAAATTTTATGTCGGATACCTAGTAGGAACGTTGTGTGTATCATATGCATTTTTTACTTAGGGGACTCAACACAGGGGTTGGTTCCGTCTAGGACAAGCAACCTGAAGTGAGAAAGACCATCCTGCTGCATCCTATTTGTTTTACGCATTTATTTGCTTCAGACTTGCATGCTGACCGGCTTCTGAAAATCGGGAATACAGGAAAATTGAGAAAAAGAGAAAAAAAAGAGAAAAATAGAAACATAGAGAAGTAATCACCTTTTTTCAGAAAAAACCAATGCCCAAATAACGTCGAAACTCTGCCAAAATTTTGAGAAAATGAAAAAAAGAAAAGAAAAGAAAAAATGTTTTTAGTGTGATTTATTTGAAAAACAAAAGAAAGAAGTCATGTTTTCAAAATTAGTTTATTTTCTTTGCCCGAACTACGCTGGTTTGATTCTCACCGAATGTGAGATACGTAGGCAACCCTCACCGGGTCCAACCTCCCCTTTTGCAAAAATTGCCAAAAAATATCAAAATTAATATTTTCGTCATGAATAAGTCTGGTGATGCCATTTTCGTCAAAAATAATCAAATGTTCCCGAAAGGGACGCCGGAAGGCTGATTTTGCATAAACAGCCACCTTTGGTCATTTTTGGATTCGGGCCGGTTGACCCACACAGCCTTAAAATCTTCACCCCCGAGGCGCTGAAAGGCCGTGTTTGAAATAACGGGTCCTTTATTTTTATTCGAAAAAAAAAGAATCATAAATAAGTCGGGTGTTGCCGTTTTCATCAAAAATAGCTGAATGTTCCCGAAAGGGATGCCGGAAGGCTGATTTTGCATAAACAGCCACCTTTGGTCATTTTCTTAGATTCGGGCCGGTTGACCCACACAGCCTTAAAATCTTCGTCCTCGAGGCGCTGAAAGGTCGTGTTTGCAATACCGGGTCCTTTATTTTAATTCAAAAAAACAAAAGAATCATAAATAAGTCGGGTGATGCCGTTTTGTCGAAAATAGCCGAATATTCCCGAAAGGGATGCCGGAAGGCTGACGTTGCATAAATAGCCACCTTTAGGTCATTTTTTAGATTTTGGCAGGTTGACCCACACAGTATTAAAATCTTCGTCCCCGAAGTGCTGAAAGGTCGTGTTTGCAAAACCAGGTCTTTTGTTTTAATTTGAAAAACAAGAAAAAAAAGTGTCAGTGGGAAAGTGAATGTCGTTGTGATTTTGGGTCAAAATAAGTCGAGCCAGCTTCGGCAGTGTATTGAACCGTTCTTGCTGAGATATCCTTAGAGTATATTTAGTTGTCGAAAGGCTGTTTTCGTAAAAGAACGGATAAGTTTGTAAAAGTGTCATAAAATAGATCCTCCCCGGCCTCAAAATTCATGAGAAATTGGGAAGGGGCCACGTTTGCAAAAATAGCCATTTGGTTGAAATTAGCAAACATGGAAAGGAAGCTGGCCGTTTGTTTATGAGTTTGTAATTCTTTTGATTAGAATATGTGGGTTGTTTGATTTTCGAGTTTGTAGGTCATAATGGAATGTTTGGCAAGCGCTCAAAAGAGGGCACAAATGTAAGAAGCCGGAATGACGCATGCAATAGAAGCAAATACATGATAGGAATGGTTAAACTGCCTAGGTGCATTGCATCCCAACGTGCAATAACATATCTATTAAGCTCTAAAAACTAACAAGTTTGTTGTTTTCCAGAGATTTCGAACAGTTAGCCTGTTAGAACGTACTGGCAAATTACCATTACCAAACAAGATCTAAAGGATCTATACCGGAAGGCATGTGTGGTTCGGACAAAAGTGTGGAAGAGGAAAAAATAGAAATACAAACAATGAAGGAGGAAGTATAAAGGATGAGACAAGAGATAGCAGAAATGGACCTAGCCTAGGCTAGGGGGCAACAAGTACCAGTCCCTCCCGCTACCCCTACTCTCCCACCGGCACAAACTCCGGAGTACCCGCCCACTGGTCCATCAACGAGTTTCCTAATTTACCAATACTATCAGGGGAAAACTCCTTACAATCCCCAAGCTCCACCACCCAAACACGACCCTCCTCTACCAACTGCTCCTGTTTTCGTGGAACCTCCACCCCCCACATTGCAAAGATCATCTAGTGAGCCGGTGTTTCAGGCTCACGACAACCAATACTATCCTCCTGAACCCACCTTCAAAGAACCTGAGCCATATACTTACACCCCTTACTTTGACCTACCGGCAGAAACTGAGAAGCCGTCTAAGAGTCCGGAGCAGAATGAAGTGCTTCGCAAAGTAAAGAGCCTGGAGCAGTCTTTCAGGAATATGCATGGGTTGGGCAACCAAGTCAGTATGGCCTATAAAGATCTGCGTCCTTTCCCCGATGTTCAGCTGCCAGCGGGGTTCAAAATGCCAAAGTTTGATCTATATAAGGGGCAGGGTGACCCGGTGGCACACCTGCATGGTTTCACCAGTAAGATGAGAGGGGCCGGTGGGAAAGATGAGCTGCTGATAGCATACTTCGGTCAGAGCTTGAGCGGATCCGCACTAGAGTGGTACACGCGGCAGGATCCTAGTAGGTGGTACACCTGGGATGACCTGGCGCAGGCATTTGCTGGTCACTTCCAATATAATCTTGAGATCGTCCTTGACCGTTTCACATTGTTAAAAATCAAGAAAAGGCCCGGAGAGAGCTTCAGGGAATTTGGGTTCCGCTGGAGAGAGCAGGCGGCGAGGGTCGATCCCCTAATGAGGGAAAGTGAAATGGTGGATTACTTTTTGCAGACGTTGGAGTCAACCTACTTTGGTCACCTGGTGACATCAGTTGGTAAATCTTTCAATGAGGTCGTAAAGATGGGTGGCATGATTGAAGAAGGACTCAAGTCCAATAAGATAATGAGTTATTCGGCAATCAAGGCCACCACTCAAGCTATCCAGAGCGGCACGGGAGGTGTGCTCGGGAAGAAAAGAGGGAAGATGTTGCAGCGGTTGAATCCAGAGCTTGGTATGAATCTAGAGGCCCTTCACCCTACTATAATCAACCCCAAACCCACCTACAAAATTACTCCCATACTCCATATAGCCACCCACAACATTATTACCCAACATCCGATCCTCACTCCTCCGTCCACCATGCGCAGACATATGTTCAACCTCCCATCCAGGCACCATGGCATGCACCAGCCCCACAAAATAACTACCCACCTCCAAGAGCATACAAGAACCCCTATGGTACAGGATTCCGTCCGAACCAAACCTTCAGGAATGATAGGGCACAGAAGCCAAAGACTCTCACTCCACTGGGAGAGTCTTACACCAATTTGTTCCACCGGCTGAGGCAGTTGGGATTGTTGAATCCGGTCGAGGCTAAGTTGTCAAACCCCCCTCCAAGAANTGCTGGAAGTTAAAAATAACTATTCTGGAGCTTATCGACACTCGGCGAATTGAGGTTCAGGCTCCAGAGGCGCCAAAAATTAACTAGAACCCGTTGCCTGCTCACCATGAGACCCACATGATTGAATTGGTACACAAGGGAGGGGAGTTTAAGAATCCATCGCAAACGGTAATGATGATCCGGCCTAGTGACACCAGTCAAAGGAAAAATCAACCAACGGGATCTTTTGTCAGGCCAAGCGTCAAAAAGCAATTGCTATCCAAGGTTACAGGGTCATTAATTGGTGCAGATGGAGATTTGAATAAGAGGTTCGAAAGGTTATTTGCTGAGGTTAACATGCTAGAGGCTGGGGAAGGGTCCAGCAAGGCAGATGTTCAATTCGTGGGGCAAAAGGCCAAGATCAACAATTGGATGGCTACTCATCTTCCCATCCGGAGGGAGTCTTAGTAGTAGGCTCTGATTTTCCTTCCTATTGTCTGGATTATTCCAGGGTTGTAATCAAGATTTTTGTTTATTTTGTATTCGTCAAAGTGTGAAACCTTGTTATCCCATACTTCTATAAAATGAAATTTTTCTTCATTCCTTATTTTAATTTCGTTTTCTTCTTTTTCTTTTTTATACAGTTCTCTTTATACTGGTCTTAATGACATGGCATGCACGATGGATCTTCAACCTAGTCTAAAAAATCAATCTGATTCCGAACTAATAATGCAAGAGGTAGAGTACGACGAGTGGGTCAAAACTCGTTTGGAGCATTTGAGTTTAATTGATGAAAAAAGATTAACAGTTGTATGTCATGGCCAATTGTATCGGAAGAGGATGGCAAGAGAGTACAGTAAGAAGGTACGCCCCAGGAAATTTGAAGTGGGGCAGCAAGTATTGAAACAGATCCTTCCACATCAGGCCGAAGCAAAGGGAAAGTTCACCCCAAATTGGCAAGGACCATTCATTGTGACCAGAGTGCTATCCAATGGCGCTTTATGTTTGACAGATGTCGAGGGAAGGTGTATCGATATGGCTATCAATTCTGACGCAGTCAAGAGATATCATGTATGATTTCTTTGATTGTAATTGTTGTTTGTTTGTACTCAACATTGTATTGGAGAATGAAATGACGGAGATAATTTGTTCAACTATCCAAACACTTTAACCCTTACTTCCCCCTTTGAGCCTTATTTATTCTTTCATACCCCTCTTTTGGAATCATTAATGGAAATTAAAAAAAATAGAAGAAAAGAAGAAAAGAAAAGAAGGAAAAAATAATAACAAAACAAAAGAAAAGTCACAAGAAAAACAAAGGAATCGTGTGGGAACTACGTTTGACCTGATTCCTCAAAGAGGATACGTAGGCGCCTCACGGCTCGGTCATAGTGTAACAAAAATCAAAAGATCCCCAAGCAAGAAAACAGGGGCAGAAGTTGTATTTGTAATTTTGGGAAAGAAGTTTGATTCCAAGAGTTGTAATGTTTTGCCCATCAAAATTATTTTTGAACTTTTGACACCCTTTTCTTTTAGCCACACATAAAAACCCATATTGATGTCCAAAAAAGACCTCCCGGTCAGTATCCGAGAAGTGCCAAGTCTGGCGAATGGAAGTCAGAAGTAACACTCTGATCCCTAGCAGGAAGAGGATCATAAGCTGAAAAGAATTTGATAGCCAAAAGAATCCCCAGCAGAGAGAGTCTTATCGGTGAAAACCTTCACGGGCACCATAAGGCGACGGGAGTTGAGAGAAATGAGAGAGTCTTATTAGTGAAAAACCCTCGAAGGGCACTATGAGGCGACAAGGAGTTTAAAAATGGACGAACGAGATAAGATTTACGGAAAGGATCCATCGAGGCATCAAGCAGAACAAAGAAGCGAATTCGGTAAAAGAGTTGGGTTATGGGACCTTTGAAATGCAAAGTAAGGTCATCAGAAAGGTTGATTGATATAAATAGAATGGGTTGGTTAATCCAGAATGCACGACATGATCATTGGGGTCGGTTCTACCGTTCAGATAAGTTCTTTTCCTTTTTCTTCTCCCCAGTTGTTCAGAAAGACTTTTCTTTTTCTAGCTCTTGAAGTCATCATTTTTCATTTCTTTTGTTTAAAGATTTTTTTTTTCAATGGTGGTTTGTTTTTAAGAAGGATTTTAATAGCCTACTACCAGTTTCCAATATGGTACAAAGTGAAATTTGGATAGGATGGGCCAAAGATAAGTGTAATAAGAAAGATGTCGTTGTACGACCTGAAGGAATATCATCCCCAACAGGAATACCATCCCCAACAAATAATATCATCCCCAGCAAATTTTGATAATATGATGGGGATGAGAAAGATGTCATGGTACGACCAAATGATGGATTTGTCTAAGATTTCGGGAGAGTATGGAGTAAAAGTGGAAAACAACAGTCGAGAAGTTGGTGAATAAAGAATTGCCAAGAAGTAGGAGCATCCTCGGCAGATTATTGACCAAGTTTTAAGATGGTCAAACAACGCGAGGAATGGAAAAGAAGGAGAAAGGGAAAAAACCATCATCAGCAGGAGTGGCACGACCACTCATCACGTTTTAAAATAACAAAATTTTCTTTGATTTAAAGCAGGTAAAGGACATGTTATTGATGGCGGAAAGACATGCCCCGAGGAAGATTATCAAACTGGGGCAGAATATTTTCTTTCATGTTCGAAAATTTTCTTGAAATCGGGCACCCGTCGGAGGAACGAGGAAAGCAATTCCAGTTTAGGGGAAATCAAGACAACATGTTTCGAAGAAAGTAATTTCGGAGGAGGACAATACAAGCTTTAAGTAAAGTATTCTTGGAAGAAGCCAGATAACACAAGGGAAGTGGTCTTTGAACCAGTGTTATCCCCAGCATGGTTGAAAGAAGGAAAATAACAAGTTTTAATGAAGGAAGTTGTATCCCCAGCGGATAGAACAAAACGATGAAACTTGTGTTCAGAAAATTGAAAAGGCCAGTGTCACCCCCAGCAGTTTTTGGAAGAATGAAGTACCAGTTTTGAAGGAATGAAAATTCCCCCAGCAGTTTTATTCTCAATAGTGTTATCCCCAGCAGTGTTGAGAGAAAATAAAAGTTTTAAAGGAAGTAGTTTTGAAAAAAAAAATTCAACAGTGTTATCCATAGCAGTTAAGAGGGAAGACAACATAAGTTTTTGAGGGAAGCAGTTCTGAAAGAAGGTAATTCAGTTAGGGGGAAATGGTTCAGGAGTCAAGAGGGAAGAACAGTAATAGATTGAAGTTTAAATTGTATATGAAGTCAGGAGCCCGCCTGGAGAATAGAGACTGTTATATTTTAAGTTGTTAATGAAGTCACGAGCCCGCCTGGAGAATGGAGGTTGTTATATTTTAAGTTGTTAATGAAGTCAGGAGCCCGCCTGGAGAATGGAGGTTGTTAGATTTTAAGTTGCTAATAAAGTCAGGAGCCCGCCTGGAAAATGGAGGTTGTTATATGTTTAAAGATGAAGTTGAAGTCAGGATCCCGCCTGGAGAATGGAGGTTGTTATATGTTTGAAGTTGTTGATGAAGTCAGGAGCCCGCCTGGAGAATGGAGGTTGTTATATTTTAAGTTGTAGTTGAAGTCAAGAGCCCTCCTGGAAAATGGAGGTTGTTATATTTTAAGTTGTTGATGAAGTCAGGAGTCCGCCTGGAGAATGGAGGTTGTTATATTTTAAGTTATTAATGAAGTCAGGAGCCCGCATGGAAAATGGAGATTGTTATATTTTAAGTTGTTAATGAAGTCAGGAGCCCGCATGTAGAATGGAGGTATGTTACATTTTGAGTTAATGAAGTCAGGAGCCCGCCTGTAGAATGGAGGTATATTACATTTTAAGTTGTTGATGAAGTCAGGAGCCCGCATGGAGAATGGAGGTTGTTATATTTAAAGATGAAGTTGAAGTCAGGAGCCCGCCTGGAGAATAGAAGATGTTATATTTTAAGTTGTTAATGAAGTCAGGAGCCCACTTGGAGAATGGAGGTTGTTATATTTTAAGTTGTTAATGATGTCAGGAGCCAACCTGGAGAATGGAGGTTGTTATATTTCAGGTTGTTAATAAAGCCAGGAGCCCGCTTGGAGAATGGAGATTGTTATATTTTAAAGAAGAAGTTGAAGTCAGGAGCCCGTCTGGAGAATGGAGGTGTTATATTTTAAAGATAAAGTTGAAGTCAGGAGCCCGCCTGGAGAATAAAGGCTGTTATATTTTAAGTTTTTAATGAAGCCAGGAGCCCTTAAGTTGTTAATGAAGTCAGGAGCCCGCCTAGAGAATGGAGGTTGTTATATTTTAAGTTGTTAATAAAGTCAGGAGCCCGCCTAGAGAATGGAGGTTGTTATATGTTTAAAGATGAAGTTGAAGTCAGTAGCCCGCCTGGAGAATGGAGGTTGTTATATGTTTGAAGTTGTTGATGAAGTCAGGAGCCGGCCTGGAGAATGGAGCTTGTTATATTTTAAGTTGTAGTTGAAGTCAGGAGCCCGCCTAGAAAATGGAGGTTGTTATATTTTAAGTTGTTGATGAAGTTAGGAGCCCGCCTGGAGAATGGAGGTTGTTATATTTTAAGTTATTAATGAAGTCAGGAGCCTGTCTGGAGAATGGAGGTTGTTATATTTTAAGTGGTTAATGAAGTCAGGAGCCCGCCTGTAATGGAGGTTTGTTACATTTTAAGTTATTGAAGTCTCGTGCCTGCCTGTAGAATGGAGGTATATTACATTTTAAGTTGTTGATGAAGTCAGAAGCCTGCCTGGAGAATGGAGGTTGTTATATTTTAAGTTGTTAATGAAGTCAGGAGCCCGCCTGGAGAATGGAGGTTGTTATAATTTAAGTTGTTAATGAAGTCAGTAGCTCGCCTGTAGAATGGAGGTATGTCACATTTTAAGTTAATGAAGTCAGGAGCCTGCCTGTAGAATGGAGGTATATTACATTTTAAGTTGTTGATGAAGTCAGGAGCTCTCCTGGAGAATGGAGTTTGTTATATTTTAAGTTTTTAATGTAGTTAGGAGCCCGCCTGGAGAATGTAGGTTGTTATATTTTAAGTTGTTAATAAAGTCAGGAGCCCGCTTGTAGAATGGAGGTTGTTATATTTTAAGTTGTTAATGAAGTCAGGAGCCCGCCTGTAGAATGGTGTAATACATTTCAAGTTGCAGTTGAAGTCGGGAGCCCACTCGTATAACAGAGAAATACATTTCAAGTTGAAGTTGAAGTCGGGAGCCCGCCCGTATAACAGAGGAATACATTTCAAGTTGAAGTTGGAGTCGGGAGCCCGCCCGTATAATAGAGGAATACATTTCAAGTTGAAGTTGAAGTCGGGAGCCTGCCCGTATAACAGAGGAATACATTTTCAAATGGAAGTTGAAGTCGAGAGCCCGCCCGTATAACAGATGAATACATTGAAGTTTGAAGTCAGTAAAGCGGAGGGTTACAACAAAAATCCCCAGCTTAAATCCCACTTCAAAAATCAGAAGGAAGACCGCAAGTCGAGTCAGAAGTAAAGAAACATCGGAGGAAACGTAAATCAACAAGACAGCAAGGCGACAAGATATGCAAGAGCAAGTTGAAAATCTGGATAACAGTTTGTAATTCATAGTTTAGTCTAGCTTCTTGGTTTCTTTTAGCATGGTGTAATAAGGAGGTCAGTAAGCAGTAGCAGCAACAGCAGTAGCAGTAAAACCACAGTCTCATGGTAGTCCCAGCTACCGAACCTTCCCGAACTACATTCACCTGGGATATGTAGGAGACCTTTTGAAGCAAAGCTTCGGTCAAATCTTTTCAAAAAAATTCTTCACACGGAATACTCAAATGGGCAAAAATCGCTCGTATCCGCTCACTTTATGTTTGCACAAAAACTCTCCGTGTTTCCGGGCAAAGGGGGCAGCTGTGAGCACGTGATTTTTTCCCTATATGAGAACAACTCCCGAATATTCAAAATAAAATAATTTCCCTTTGTTTGCAATTTTGAGAATTTTCATGGCATTTTGTTAGTTGTTTGTCTTTGCTTGTGCATGTGTATTTTGCCTTAATTAACAAGAAAATACAAATTATATGCTTTGCATTTTAGTGTTTAATTATGTGTTTATTTGTGATAATTATTAGCATTTTTAAGTTAATTTTGGTTTTACAATTTAAATTAGGATTTTAGGTTTTTAATTGTGAAGGTTGGTTTAAAAGAAAAAAAGCAAAATGAAATTAAAGAGAAAATTCGGACTGGGCCATCTCAATTTAAAGAAAATCAGGCCCAATATCACACCCAATCCAAGCCCAACCGGCCAGTCTCAAAAACCATCCAAACGACGCCGTGTGGGGCAGAATTGCGTCGTTTCGGTGACACCATATCACAGCCGTCCATATGATCTTGATCAATGGCCAAGATCATCCCTCCCTCTCCCGTTAGATAACCCGACCCGGTTTCATAAGAGACCAACCCGGTCTCTATTATGGTGAAATGGTGCCGTTCCCCTTAAGTGAGAGATCCAGCCCGTTGACCTCGATTGATCTAACGGCTAGGATCAAATCCCTCCCTTCGTATATAAGATGCCAAACACACCCAGCCCCCCCTCCCTCCCAGAACACCCTACCCCTCCATCCCTCGTTGTCTCTAAGGTCTTCAGAGACAAAACCCTCGCTCCGTCGTTGACCGCCTACCGAAAATCGCCTACGGCGGAGGTCGGTCACCAAACAACCCCATCTTTACACCACTGAACCCCCACAACCTCCCCATTCCATCCATCCTTATAGTTTTCTTCGAATCCCAACATATCTCTTCGAATATTAGATCGAAGAAATCGACCTCGAACCCTAGGTCGTCTGTGTGACACCAAATTAACACCATACCACCACTGGACCTCCCTCACCACTAAAACGACATTGTTTCCCTCGAATCCCAATCCCCCTCCTCGAATTTCAATATTTAAACAAGAACCCTAGCGCCGGCACAAGATCCTTTTGTGGCGACGCCAAATCAAAACCTTCCCGAAGTCACACCCCTGAACCTCTAGTCGAATGTTAAACCAACTGGACGAGACCTAGAGAGCCAAAGCCTGGAACCTGCCCGAGTAAAAGGGAAATTTGAGGTTCTTAATCGACCTTAGTCGAGTGTTTTTCAGTCGAGAACACTCGATTAAGGTCCGTTTGGACCTCAAAAAGTCGAGTCGAAGTTTCAAATGAGAACTGTGTGGAGTTTAGCCTGTAATTTTGAGGTATTTTATCTCTTTTTCTTTCTTTTATTTTGTTGCTGTTTATCTATTTAAACTTCATTGTGTTTCATCATCTTTTCAATTTATTTCTCTCTTCTCCATCGGACTTTTCTTGGTCCAGTTTTCTTCTGTCGATTGAAATATGGTATGAATAGTTTCGTCGATTAATCCGTCTTGATTATAGTTTAGTAGTTCTGGTCAATTGTTGGTTGTTACCTCGAATTGTTTTATTCTTGTGTGATGTTGGGTCCCCTTCTCTTCGTAGTTCTTTGATTCTTGCATATGAGTGCGGTTTTGTTTTTCGCTCATTGTCTTTACAATGTTCAGGTGTTCTCATTTAGGTTTTGTGTTAATTCATTCCCTGTATCTATACCAATTCAATATGGTTATGTCCTTATTCATTGTGATGCTATTTGATCTGATTAGGGGGTCTAGTTTGAACTGTTGATTGAATTTGATAGGCTGAATTGGTTATAGCTGTGGGTATGGGGCACATTGAAAGGGTTTGGGGTAGGATAGGAATTTCAGGGCATCAGGGGGGTAATTTGGGTATTAAAAATTTAAGTTGAGTGCTCTGTCAGTAAAGTAATTAAATAACCCTTAAAATAATACGTTAGTTTAATAATAGTGGGATGGGAAACATAAATAGTATGGGGAGCTCTATTGGGAAGTAATTAAAGTACATGTACCCAAAACCTTTGAATAATAAATAAAAGGGGACATATAGTAGTGGGGGACAAGTTAATAAAAAGAAAACAAAATATGTAGTAATGGGGTTCTAAAGGGGAGGGGCAGAATGCAGGCCTGATTTTTTTTTTTTTTGAAGTTTTCAAGGCAGGTCTGATTGAGGTATAAGTATAAGGAGTTTGGACAGAGTTAAGGGGGGGTCTTCTTCTGCTGGGTCGAGTAAAGTTAAAAAGAAAAAGAGGAAGCCTTGAAAAATCAGTTTTAGAGCTTAAAGAGTTGAGAGGTAATTGTTGAGAGTTGAAAAGGAATAGCTATTGTTTCATTGATTGACTTAGGGTCTGAATTAGCTAAAACCCTATTTATCTTTACTTCTTTCTATACTTGAAGTTAAGATATTTGGAGTCGTTCACAAGGTTGGATTTATTCTGTTTGAATCAAACTTTAACACCAATTGGTTTGGTCAGGGTCGTGTCTGGTTGATTTCTGTTTTCTTATTAGATTTCAAGTAGTTTTGGGCCCAGTGTAGGGCCTCGTAAAATTTTGTGCTTAAAACCTAGTAGCTCGTAGTGCCAAGGTCGGAATATGTGTTAGGAATAAGCTCGCCGCGGTTCGGACCCTATTTACTGATTTTGCACTTAAAAATCAAAAGAATCAATTTTCCAGAAAATTGCCATTCTGCGGTCCAGAATGCGGTCGCAGATCAGCTATGCGGACCGTATTTCTACCGCAGAGTGAAGCAGGAAGGTTGTCAAAATTGATGTTGAAAATGCGGTCTATTATGCGATCGCATAATTAATATGTGGACCGCATAATCGTTGCATAAGTTCCTCAGGGATTTGTGGAGGTCAATTCTGCGGTGCAAAATGCGACCGCATAACAGGAATGCGGACCGCATTCCTGTCGCAGACCCAGGCAGAGAAGTAAGATTTTTGGAGCACTTCTGCGGTCCATTATGCGGACCGCATTTCCACTCTACGATCGCAGGGTGCGACCGCAGACCCGATTCGGCTCCAGATTTTCTAATTTTTCAACCAGATCTCTTCTTCAATAAAACGCCCCAACACTTCATTTTTACACATATTCGGGGTAAAACTAGAGAGAAGGAATAGAGGGTTCTTGAGAGAGAAAGTCTCATCCTCTTCAACTGATTTTCCAAAGTCATCCAAGCCCGGAAAATTCCAACTACTTGTCTTATCTCCACTCTTGCAGGTAGAATCCCCAAGCCTTTTTCATTGATTTTAATCTTTTAAATAAAAGGGGGAATCATGAACTTATCCTTGAAAATGGAAGTTTAAATACACATGCATGTTCTTTAAAACCTAAAAATCTAGTAGGAGGGATTGGGTAGGAGTAAAGAAGTATCCAAAGAGGGGTTGATAACCTAAATGAGTTTGACTAGCAATTGTGAACTTCAATTCTAAGTTATGTGTATTAATTTGTGTACTGTATTGACGTTGCCAGATTATTTTGGTGAATTGGAAGTAGTAATAAGAAAGGAATCCAACTTTAGGTATGTATAGCTAACTTTAACTTTTGTAGAGTCGCCTTGTTTGGTGTTCAAATACTTGGTATGTGATGTCTCCATGAATTAGTTGTGAAGTTAAACTCTTGTGAACAGGATGTGTTTACTTGTGCGAACTATTTGTGAATTCATGTAAATATTGTTCCTTATATGTTGTTGGTTAAGACATCCGATATGATTGTGCAAGTAAATGGCAATAAACTAAGTTGTGATTGCGAATGTGTTATGCGGCAAGGACTGTGGAACATACAATAGAGAGGAATCGTAATTGGTGAAATTGAAATAACTATGATAAAATCCCTTGTGGATAGTCGTGGAAAACTGTTGTTGTAATCTAAATGGTATAACGGGCTGTTGAGAAAGATGGAAATGGTATGGATAATCACCTAAACCTTTTGTGAGTTGTGTTGTTGTTGTCATTGGGAATTGTGGTTGTTGTTCTTAAAACTTGTTGTGGTTATCCTTGTAAATTATTATTGCTGTTGTTCTATGTGAATAGTTGTTGTGGTTGTGTTGTTTGTGAATTGTTACTTGTTCGGTGGGATCGGGTTGCGCCCGCAACACGAAGTAATAAGGTGTGGGTTGTGGTGATAAAGGTGACCGAGGTAATAAGGGTGGAAAGCGATCGATATCACTATTGAAATGAAATATGAGAGCATTGTGAAATTGAAAATGTGGAAATGATGATGGGGGAAGGAGAGTTTGTTAACTTGTTTGCCTTGATCGTCTTCCTTGTGTGTACTCAATTGTTGCTTCCTTCTATTATTCAATACTTGTGTATGGCTTGAGGTTACTCAGGGTAAGGTTTGTTATACATACTAGTACAATTCAAATGTACTGACATCCCTTTTGCCGGGGGCGCTATATTCATGTTATGATTGCAGGTGGATCCGCAGCAGGTACTCCAGCCCACCGATCGTAGCTCCCCCTTCATCTTCCATCAGCTTTTTGGTGAGCCCCACTCCTCTCGGGGCCCTGCGTGGCTCAGGCCGCGGGTGTCCGGAGTTTTATTTTGAATTTGTGTAAGGTATAGCTGGAGCCTTGTTACCGGCAAATACTGTATTATCCTGTTGTACTTCTAGAGGCTCCGAAGATAGTAAATGTGTGTTGCAAACTTATGTAAATATGTATTCTATATATTGGGCGATGAAAGTTGTAAACCTCATTAAGTGATTATGTATGTTTTGCAAAAATGGTGTTTTAATTATAAATGACCATTTCCTTTGATTAACGGACAATGAGAATACGGGGTACGCGTGGGATAGGAAGGGAACCCAGGTCTGCTTGACTGGGGGATACCCGGTCGAGCGCCGGTCATGTCCTACCAGTTTGGGGCGTGACACCCAGTTGAGTTAGTTTTGGTTTGAGTGTTGTGATGTTGACAGTTCCAAGTGTGCTGGGTATTTTTGAGTTCAAACTAGTCCATTCAAGTTGTTTGGTTGGTTCCCTGCTTCATTGGGGTGTTAAAGCTATTGATATTTGCTCCTGGGTCCTTTCTGGACTGTTATTTCCCTCCATTTTGTTGCTGCTGGAATTTTTACTGGTTTTTTGATCTATTACTGGGCTGTTGCTGGTTGTTGTTATTATTGCTGTGTTGTTACTGCTGCTGCTATCTATTCCTTCTCTTCTTGTATTGCTATTTCCAGGTACACAGCTTGATCCTAGGTAATTGTGAACTGAAATGTGAAGAATGGCATAGTAATTGAAGCATGAGATTATGTGATTTAGTCATTTGATTTATGTATCAGAATGTTTGATTTCTTAATATATTAAGGCCTTTGCTTGAAGTTGTACTAGTAGGATTGAAATTAGTTATGTAACAATAAACTGAAAGACTGTTGGTTTGTTTCGAATTACTTCAAATTTGTAAGAGTTTTTTGTATTCAGTAGAAGTAACTCAGCCCGTAATTAGCAACTAAAGTAGTATTAGTATTTGAGTTGATTAGTCACCAGTTTATCAGTTCGTTCTCACATTTTACCAGTAGGCATGAGTTGGGTTCGAACAAGACGTGTTAACATTCCTTTGAATATAAATGATAATAGACTTTCCAAGTGTTGATTAAGTTTAACAAACTTTCGAGTGAGCATTAGTGATTAAGGTTAGTTTATTTCAAATAATTATAAAAATGAACTCCGGATGGTTCTAAATTTCATGCAGTAATTTCCAATAGTTCAATTCATCTAATAATGTTAGTTAAATTAGTTGGAGAATAGTTAGTTTGTTTTGATAATACTGTTGTCAATCTCATGTTCTATTTGTAATCTCAACTTTAGTAGTATTCACTAAGAGAATAAGGAACGAAAAAATCTCCCTTTGTACAAGCGCGAGTGCAGTTTTCCTTTTACATTTGTTTTGATCTAATAACTAATAAGTTAGGGCCTTTTCAAGCATGTTAATTAATTAGTTTTTCTTTTAGAGACCAATAATATAGAATATCATAGTTTACTTTAGAATGTACCTTAAAATAAAAATATGAGACGAGCCGCGCCAA
The DNA here is from genome assembly GCA_026770625.1 of Nicotiana glauca. Classification (NCBI taxonomy): domain Eukaryota; kingdom Viridiplantae; phylum Streptophyta; class Magnoliopsida; order Solanales; family Solanaceae; genus Nicotiana; species Nicotiana glauca. The sequence continues at coordinate 46,252 of MU732518.1, forward strand.
ATAAAACACACAAACTGCGGGGCCCTCAATAAATGGTTATAATAATTACGTAGATTTCGGGACGGGCCGTTTAGCGAATTTCACGGCCTTCCCCAAAATAACAATGCATTAGTTTCTTTAGGCGCGTATTTAATAACATTAAACTCGGATGCACATTTATGTGACCTAAATCCAAATCTCAACGGAGTCGAAATGTGGCAATAATCACGGGTACATTGATGTGACGTGGTTCGAGACGCATTTTCACGACATTGCAATTCTCATTAAAAATAATAATAATAAAAGCGGTTTAAAGATAAAAGCACATACGTAAAAACAAGTATTAAAAAATCAGATAATTTAAGCCAAATATAACAGTTGAGCGACCGTGCTAGAACCACGGAACTCGGGAAGGCCTAACACATTCTCCCGAGTTAATAGAATTCCTTATCCGGATTTCTGGTTCGTAAACTATAATACAGGGTCATTCTTCTCCTCGATTCGAGATTCAAACTGGTGATTTGGGATACCATAAATCTCCCAAAAAATGACTCCGACTCTTAATAATAAATCCCGTTTCGATTGTCCTTAAATTGGAAAAACTTCCTCTATTACACCCTTCGCGGGGTGTGGTAGGTAAAAAGAAGGTGTGACAATGATGTCAATTTTCTCGGACATGGTGGAATATTTCTTAAAGGTGTTAATGGATGACTTCTCTATAGTGGGTAATTCTTTTGAGCGTTGTCTTGACAACCTTAGACAAGTGGTCAAAAGATGTGATGAAACAAACCTTGTGCTGAATTGGGAGAAATGCCATTTCATGGTGGACGAGGGCATTGTTTTGAGCCACAAAATTTCCAAACAAGGCATAGAGGTTGATCGGGAAAATATCTAAATCATTTCAAAGCTTCCTCGACCCACTTCAGTAAACGGTGTCCGAAGCTTTTTGGGGCACGCCGGTTTCTATAGGCGTTTTATCAAGGACTTCTCAAAAATTGCAAATCCCATGTGCAAGCTGCTTGAAAAATATGCCAAGTTTATATTTGATGAGAAGTGTCTCAAATATTTTGAGGAATTGAAAGAAAAAGGCTCACCACAGCACCTATTATTGTCAAACCTGATTGGTCCCTTCCATTTGAACTCATGTGTGACGCTAGTGGTGTAGCTATTGGGCCAGTGCTTGGTCAACGGCATAACAAAATCTTTCACCCTATCTACTATGCATGCAAGACACTAAATGACGCTCAAATGAATTACACTGTGACTGGGCAAGAACTTCTTTTCATTGCTTATGATTTTGAAAAGATTTGGGCTTATTTGTTGGGGTCCAAAGTGATAGTTTACACCGATCATGTAGCTCTTTGCTATCTTATGGCAAAGATGGATGCCAAACCAAGATTGATTCAGTGGTTCCTTTTGTTTCAAGAGTTTGACTTTGAAGTCAAGATCGGAAAGGGACAGAAAATCAAGTTGCAGATTACCTATCTAGGCTTGAAGAGGCAGAGAGACCAAAAGAAGACCTTGTCTAGCTCATTCGCTCCTTGTTATGCCGACATCGCTAACTTTTTGGTTAGTGACCTTGTTCCCGATGGATTGGAAGCTTATAAAAAGAAAAAGTTCTTGCGGGAGTGTAGGTAAAACTATTTGGAGGAACCCTTTTTGTTCCGTATTTGTGCCGACAACATCATTCGACAGTGTGTCCCAGAAGATGAGGTAATGCCAATTCTCAAGACATGCCATGACTCATCGGTTATGGGTCATCATGGAGGAAACCAGACGGCGAAAAAAGTGCTTGAATGTTGCTACTATTGGCCATCGATCTACCAAGACGCAAATAAAATGGTCAAGGCATGCGATCAATGTCAAAGACAAGGGTCAATATCTAAATGACATGAGATGCTTATGAATTTTGTAATGGAGGTCGAAATCTTTGATGTGTGGGGGATAGACTTCATGGGCCCCTTCGTGAGCTCTTATGGCGTGACATATATCTTGGTGGGTGTGGACTACATCTCCAAATGGGTCGAGGAAATCGCCTTGCCCAACAATGAAGAAAGGAGTGTGACCGCATTCTTGAAGAAGAACATATTCACGTGGCTTGCTATCCCCAGGGCCATCCTTAGTGATGGTGGTTCTCACTTTTACAGCAAGTTTTTCACTGGGTTGCTCGAAAAGTATGGCGTAAAGCACAAGGTGGCCATACCTTATCATCCTCAGTCGAGTGGTCAGGTTGAAGTCTCTAGCAGGGAAATCAAAAACATCCTAGTAAAAATAGTCAATGCAAATAAGACTGATTGGTCAAGGAAGCTAGATGATGCATTGTGCGCATATCGCATAATATTTAAGACTCCCTTTGGCACCTCACCGTACCGGTCGGTTTTTGGAAAGGCGTGTCACTTGCCAATGGAGCTTGAACACAAAGCCACATGGGCTCTAAAAAAGTTGAATCTTGATTGTGCCGAAGCTGCTAACCAGAGAATGACAGAACTCAATGAGATGGAAGAATTCTATCTCCATGTCTATTAGAGTGCAACCATGTATAAGGAGATAATGAAGTTTGCACATGACAAGAAGATCTTGAAGCGGGAATTCAAATCTAGTGACTTGGTCTTACTCTTCAACACAAGACTCAAGTTATTTTGGGGCACACTCAAATCCAAATGGTCTAACCCGTTCAAAGTTGTGAGTGTGTCCCCCTATGGTGCTATTGAACTGGATTCGAATGATGAAACTCGAACTTTCGAAGTAAATGGCCAACGAGTCAAGCATTACCTCGGTACCACAGGAGAAAGGCATTTGATAGAACAATTTGATCTAAAGGATGGTCCAACAACTACCCCCACCACTGAATAGTCCAAATGGGATCAACATCGTCATGTCGCGACGTTAAATCAAGCACTTATTGTGAGGCACCCCATGTGTGGTAACACTCTTTTGTTAGTTTTTCATTCATGTAGGTTTAGTTGATAGTGTTGAGAAAGTTGACATGTGTGCTAGAATGCAGGTGGTTCAAAATACCATGAACAGGGTGCACGTACTGAGGTAAATAAAGGAAAGAAGGGTATGTGGTTTGCTGCGACTATGCGGTCACATAATGACTTTGCGAACCGCATAGTCGTCGCAGACATAGTATAAAAATGGCAAGATGGGTCTACGAAAATACGGTAAGGTTCTAGGTTCTATGGCCCCCATTATGTGACCGCATAAATCGTCACAGAGAGTTTGGGCAACCCAGTCCTTTATCCATCGTATAACACATATGCGACCGCATAATGTATTGTGCGATCTACTAGCTCACCGCAAAAATGCTCACGCATAACATCCTAACAACTTTGCATCCTTTCAGTCTCACTCATACACGACACAGTACAACACACACAAAATCAAAAATATAAAGACAACAAAGGGAATTAGAAGACAAAGCAAAAAAACATGGAATTACAATCAAAAGAGCATAACAAGGTTAAGCATTGCGGAAAGATTCACCTCGTTCACATTATCTTGCTCAGACACCTAGTATGTGATTCTTTTCCCTCTTTTTCATGGTTGTGTTGCATGATTAGGAATTTTTTGAACTCATTTCCTCCCTATTCCTCTCAAACCTGTGCTGAGGGGACCTTGGTTGGAAATTCATGGATAAATTTTTACATTCAAGTGATAGGAGTTCTGTGTGAGGGGTTTGGCCATTTTGAACTGAAGAAGATTATCTTTGCAGCTGAATAATTGGTATGTGGTCTGCAAAGTCATCGCAAGTGGAACCGAAGGTGGCCAGATGAAAATTGGTTCTGCGATGGTGGGTCTGTGATCACAAACTAGTTTCGCGGACCGTATAGTTGCCGCAAATAAGGTTAGAAAATTTGCCCATGTAGTGAGCGGAAATGCAACCACTTCGTGGTCGCATACCATAGTATGCGGGCCTTTTTGTGATTGCAATAATTGTTTTGCCTTCTGGGTGTTGTAAATCTACAATGGGTTTTTGGTTGGCATAGTTGTTATGCGATCGCATAAACCATCGCAAAAGCTGCATGCTTCATTCATTTTCTCTCAATTTGAATGCTATGTTATATCACCCGCACACAAACACTATTTTATTAAAAGGAATGGCACCAAATAAGTCTCTTTAAACACAACCACCGCATGCTCGTGAAAGGAAATGGGCTGCTGCTTTGAGCCAACAGGCACTACAATCCAAACGTCCACGACCTCATACAAATTGCAGCACTTCTGAGCACCCCTCCCAGTCTTAAGAGGGGGAGGCAAAGAGTGACCTCATGCCATCTATTGACCTACATGTTGAAGTACGTTGGAAGAGTGGGGAATATATAATATTTGTGGTTACGAGCGCATGGAACCTATACAAAGAAGGGATAATAAAGACGTGATCGAGAACATTGAGAAGAGGCAATGGGAGTTATTCACTGACGTCCCAGATGAGTATAATGAGACACTTGTGCGAAATTTATATGCTTCTTATGGTGCCTCAAGGAATGCTGAGCAAAGGAGGAGCAGGATATTTGCGCAATATGTCCAAGTTTGAGGGGTCCAAGTACTCTATGATGACGCCACCATCAATGACCTTTACTTTGAGGATTGGTTGTCAGGCATGGATGAGTATGATGCCAAAGTAGACAACAAGGAAAATGAGCGTGCTGGATTGCATCTGTCATAGCAAAGGGGTCACCCTCCTAGATTGAACCATGCCAAAAGATTTACAAGCAGAATCTTACTCAAGAGGGTCGATATTGGCTCAATTTCGTGTGCTCCCTTGTGATGCCGACTAGGAATGGAACTAACATAAACATTGACAAGGCACTACTAATTGCATGCATCATGACGGGAATAAAGGTTGATGTGGGACATATTATATTAAGGGAGCTGAGGATCATAGCAAACCAAAAACAAACATCACTTCCCTTCCCATGTTTGATCACTGCTTTATGTAAGGTTGTGGGTGTGTGTAATGACCCGACCCATTGTTTCATGAGTTACTGCCCTATCTCCCTAATTTATGCTTTTTTATACTTTGTTCATCTGTGGTATGTGGTATCAGGTTAGTCGGTTCGAATCTGGAACAGTTTTGGCACTTTTTGATCAAAAGCGGAATTCGAAAGTTTTTAGAGTTCTTAGGCATGACTCCATGGTTAATTTGTTTTAGGTGTTTCAAAGATTGATATAAGTTTGGAATGTGGTATATGACTTGCTCGTACTTTTGGTTGAGGTCCCGGGAACCTCGGGGTGATTTCGGAGTGTTGACGGGAGGTTTTGAGTTGGAATTAGCAGCTGAAGTGATGAAGTTCCTATCATAACCGCACCCCTGGCTTGGGGAACATAGGTGTGGGCCCGCAGAAGCAAAAGGGGGATCGCAGAAGTGGCCAAGAGGATAAATGGCTAGAGTCACAGATGCGGGACATTTGGCGCACCTGCGATGGCGTAGGTGCCAGATTTCGATTGCATGTGCGGTCTTGGTGTTGTTAAGTGAGTTACGTAGATGCGCACCTGGGACCGCAGGTGTGGGTCCACAGGTGTGAGAATTGTTTCCGTAGATGCCGTTTTGCTGGGGCGAAACATATATATTTGACCATTTGCGATTTTCAGTGGTTTTTCACCATATTTCATTCAGGAGAAATTTTTGGAGAGCAAATTAAAGGGAAAATTCTATAGGATTTCGTAGAGGTAAGGTTTTTGGTCCCTAAACTTGTTTTTATGATGATTTTTAACATTGTAAGCATGAAATCTATGGGAAAATCAGTAGCAAAATTGGGTTTTAGGGCTTGGGAGTTGGAGACATAAATTTACGGATTTGAGGTGTCATTTGTGGTTGGATTTTGGTACTTTTGGTATGTATGAAATTGTGGAGGAATAATGATTCTAATGATGTAAATTTTATCGGATTCCGAGACGTGGGCACGGGGGTCGGGTTTGGTCAATTTCAGGAATAGTGATGTAATTTGATCAATTTCATATGGGTTTCACTCCTTTAGCGTATATTGATGGTTATAAACAGATTTTGGCTAGATTCAAGGCATTTGGAGGCCGAATCGAGAAGAAAGGGCGTCGCGAGCTAGAGTTCGGTTTGGATTGAGGTAAGTAACACTTCCAACCTTGGTTCTGAGCGTTCAAAACCCTGAACTATGTATTCTATGATTATTATAAAGGTGATGCAATGCACAGTGACGGGCGTGTGGGTGTGTACTGTGAGAAATGTGACATGGATTATTCCAGAGCACCGCTTAGTGGTTTCTTCTTACTGATATATGTGTTGTAATTATGTGATTTAGTTGATGAGTTGTGAATCATGTTGAATATTATGTTAAGGCTTCACGCCAATATTATTGATACCCAAGAGGTCGTTTCTTGCTGTCATATCATTTGTTTTGTTGATATTCTATACTCAGTCTTATTCATGCATATTATATCATGTCTCAGCCTCGTTTATTGTGATTTGACACATTATATTATTGTCTGGGCTAGTATCATGATATTTTGAGCCCGTGTGTGTGAGACTGGTGAGTTATGACTGAGTGAGGTCGAGAGCCTGATGTTGAGTGGAAGTATGGGATCGGGCTGTACGCTGCAGCGAGATATTGAACAAGCCTTCATTGGCATTGTTATAGCGCTTGGGCTAATGGGAGAATCCTCTACGGAGTCTTTACACCCTAGTGAACGCAGTTGATGATATTGCGAGATGGACCTTCCCTGGACATGGATCTTGTCTAAAGTATTATACCGAGAGATGGATCTTCTCCGTGATGCTGGATTGGCCTGTGTTCTCGGTACTGGATGACTGCGGTCAATGATATATATTTTGGGATGGATCTTCCTTGGGCCGAATGGCCATATATAGTATCAAGTGGTTGAGCACTTGTGAGTGGAGGTTCATAGAACATTGATTATGCTAGTTGTCATTGGTATATAAAAAATCTCTGAGTTTTGAACTTCGTACTGTTCAGTTGCATTTAAATACTGTCGAGTTTTACTTGAACTGTAAGAATGTCTACTTTCCTGTTCAGTCATATGTTATTACCTGTTGAGGTTTGGTCCGTCACTACCTATCAGTCCATATTACATACTGAGTTGGTGTACTCACGTTACCCCATGCACCTTGTGTGCTGATCCAGGTGTTTCGGGTCACGGTAGCAACTACTGATCATATTATTGCAGACTTTTACATGGAGATTGCAAGGTAGCTACTTGGCGATCGCAGTTCCGCCTTCTCCTTCCTTATCTTACTTTAGTTTATTTGTTGGATATTCTCAGATTGTGTTAGTTTGGTTATTACGAATAGTTTTAGTAGTTTTTGCTCATGACTAGTGACACCCGAGGTCGGGCATGTATTGCTTTCTGCTGGTTTTGATTTTCTATTTTTATCTTAATGCAATTCTGTTAAAGTACGATTTTCTTAAGCTTTTAAATTAAAAAATGGAGTAATTGGAAATAAGTGGTTGGCCTAGTTCCATGATCGGCGTCATCACGACTGGGTTGGTTTTTGGGTCGTGAAATGTTGGTATCAGAGCCTAGGCTACATAGGTCTCACTGGTCATGAGCAGGTTTAGTAGAGTCTCGCGGATCGGTATGGAGATGTCTATACTTATCTTCGGGAGGCTGTAGAACCTTTAGGAAAAACTTCACATTCTTGAATTCTTGTCGTGCTTATCTGTTGACTCTCGTAACTATGCTTTTGTAATTCTATTCTCTCACGGATGGTGAGGACATGTGCTACCGGTCAAAACAGACGACCACCAGTACCACCAGTTGGGGCCACTAGAGGCCGAGGACGCGGTCGAGGCCATGGTGGGGGTAGGGGTGCCACCCACATAGCAGGTAGGGCAGCACCTGCAGATCCACCAAGCACCCTAGTTCATGATCAGGTCCCAGCTGGGGACACTCCAGCAGCACCAGCCCAGGCACCGGCTGTGCCTATTGTCATTTCGGGTCTCCAGGAGACTTTGGATGAGATTCTGACTGTGGCTGTTTCTACCATAGCAGCTACTTCCCAGGCTGAGGGAGGCAGTCGGACTCCCGCCGCTCGCACACCTAAACAGTTTGTGCAGGGACTTCAGACACTAGAGGAACCACCGGCCCAGCCGGTTGCCCCTGATAAGGATTATGTGGTTCCAATTATGCCTGATGACGTGCAGTATCGACTGGAGAGATTTGGTAGACTTCAGCCTCCAACTTTCAGCAGGACAGCGGGCGAGGAAGCCCAGGGTTTCTTAGACAAGTGTTAGAGGATTCTACGTATAGCGGGGATTTTGGAGACTAGTGGTGTTGCATTTACCACTTTTAAGTTTTCAGGGGCTGCCTTCACTTGGTATGAGGCGTATGAGAGGTGTAGGACTTTTGGTGCACCGCCCCTCGCCTTTCATCAGTTCTCCATTCTCTTCCTAGAGAAGTATGTGCCACATTCCCATATAGAGGAGCTGCACAGGCAGTTCGAGCAGCTATATCAGAGGGACATATGTGTGATGCAGTATGAGATGAGGTTCTTCGAGTTGGCCTATCATGTTATTTGGTAGTTCCTATGGATAGGGAGAGGATCAGGAGGTTCCTTGATGGCCTCAACTATTATCTACGAATTTTTCTGACCAGAGAGAGAGTACTTGGCGCTTCTTATGAGGAGGTGGTTGACACTGCTGGAGAGATGTAGTCAGTTCCTCGCCAGGTGCAAGAGAAGAGGTAGGCCAAGAGGCCTCGGGGATCTGGTAGTTTTGGGGGTTCTTCTTCGGGAGGCTAGTTTCAGCACAATAGAGGTCATTCATTCATACATGCTCAGCTAGCCCGTTTAGGTCACCGTAGTAGGTCATCTGGCCATGGTTCTCACAGTTCACATAAGGGTCATTTGTCTCTCAGTGCCCTTCTAGCTCAGAGTTTCACTTAACCACCATCAGTTCAAGGCTCATATATGCTTGGTTCTTCTAGTGGGCATCTCGGTGCGCGGGGCTTCCTTCAGTCCCCACCGCTATTTGCCGGGAAATGTTGTTTTGAGTGTGGAGACTTGGGTCATATTAAGAGGTTTTGTCCTAGTATTTCCGGAGGGTCATCCCAGCAGGTGAGTCAGCCTTCAGCTTCAGCACCAGTTACTTCCCCACCCGCTCAGTCAGCTCGGGGTGGAGGTCAGATAGCTAGGGGTCGCCCTAGAGATGGAGGCCGATCAGGTAGTGGTCAGGCCCATTTATGTGCCCGCCCAGCCAGACCAGATGTTATTACTTTAGATGCTATGATCACAGGTATTATCTCAGCTTGCCATAGAGATGCCTCTTTTTTCATTACTATAAAATCAAGTTTTAGCTACAGACAAATTCTGTAGCTAAATAGAAAAATCTGTCGCTAATCTCATTTAGCAACGGATTAGTAATGGATAGTCAAGAAATTTTGTTAACTATGAGCATTTTAGCGACATATTAGTGACGACGTTCATAGCTAATTCCAAATTTTTTTTGTAGTGATTATTTCATCCCGGTTCTACTTTTTCTTATGTGTCATCCTATTTTGCCCATTATTTGGATACGCCCCACGAGTCTCTCATTTCATTTGTTCATGTATCTACTTAGGTAGGCAATACTGTTATGATAGACCGTGTATACTAGTCATGTGTGGTGTTTATTAGGGGTATTGAGACCCGAGTGGATCTTCTGTTACTTTGCATGGTAGACTTTGATGTGATATTGGGCATGGATTGGTTATGTCCGTGTCAGTCTATTTTGGACTATCATGCCAAGGCAATGATGTTAGCTATGCCGGGTGTGCCAGAGATTGAGGGGCGAGGTTCGCCTGATTATGTTCCTAGAAGGGTAATTTCATTCTTGAAAGCCCAGCGTATGGTTGGGAAAGGTTGTCTTTCATAATTAGCATTTGTGAGGGATGTCAATGCAGAGACTCCCAGCATTGATTATGTTCCAATTGTAAGGGATTTTCCCAATATGTTTCCTGCAGACCTGTCGGGCATGCCACTAGATAGGGATATTGATTTTGGTATTGACATGGTGTCGGGCACTCATCCCATTTCCATTCTGGCATATTGCATGGAACCAGCGAAGCTGAAATAGTTGAAGGATCAACTTTAGGAACTCCTTGATAAGGGGTTTATTCGGCCTAGTGTTTCACCGTGGGGTGTACCTGTCCTCATTGTGAAGAAGAAGGATGGAACTATGAGGATGTGCATTGATTACAGTCAGTTGAACAAGGTTACAATTAAGAACATGTATCCCCTGCCTCACATTAATGATTTGTTCGACCAGCTTCAGGGAGCAAGTGTGTTCTCCAAGATTAATCTTCGTCCAGGGTATCACCAGCTGAAGATCAGGGACTCGAATATTTTTAAGACAGCTTTCAAGACCCGATATGGTCACTATGAGTTCCTAGTGATGTCTTTTGGGCTGACCAATGCCCTAGCAGTGTTCATGCATTTGATGAACAACGTATTTCGGTCATATCTTGACTCATTTGTCATATTTTTCATTGATGATATTCTAGTGTACTCACGTAGTTGGGAGGAGCACGTGGAACATTTGAAAGTGGTATTACAGCGGTTGAGGAAGGAGAAACTTTATGCAAAGTTCTCCAAGTGTAAGTTTTGGCTCAGTTCAGTGGCTTTCCTGGGGCACGTGGTGTCCAGCGAGGGTATTCAGGTTGATCCGAAGAAGATAAAGGCGGTTCAGAGTTGGCCCAAACCATCCTCAGCCATAGAGATTCGCAGTTTTCTTAGTTTGGCGGGTTATTACCGCCGGTTCGTTTAGGGATTTTCGTCTATAGCATCACCATTGACCAAGTTGACTCAAAAGGGTGCTCCTTTTATGTAGTCGTATGAGTGTGAGGTAAGCTTTCAGAAGCTCATAACTGCCTTGACTACAACTCTAGTGTTAGTGTTGCCACCAGCTTCGGGTTCATACACAGTGTATTATGATGCTTCGAGAGTGGGTATTGGGTGTGTGTTGATATAGGAGTGTAGAGTTATTGCTTATGCTTCTCGTCAGTTGAAGCCTCACGGGAAGAACGACCCTGTTCATGATTTAAAGTTAGCTGCCATTGTTCACGCGTTGAAGATTTGGAGGCAATACTTGTATGGTGTGTCTTGTGAGGTGTTTACTAATCATCGTAGCTTCTAGAAATTGTTCAAGCAGAAGGATCCCAATTTGAGGCAGGAGAGATGGTTAGAGTTGCTAAAGGATTATGACATAACTATCTTATATCACCCGTGAAAGACCAATGTAGTGGCCGATGCCTTGACCAGAGAGGCGGTAAGTATGGGTAGTTTGACATATATTCCTATTGGGGAGGGACCTTTTGTAGTTGATGTTCAGGCTTTGGCCGGTCGGTTCATGACGTTGGACATATCAGAGCCCAGTCGGGTATTAGCTTGTGTGATTTCTCGATCTTCCTTATTTGATAGCATCAAAGAGCGCCGGTATGATGATCCTCACTTGCTTGTCCTTAAGGACAGAGTTCAGTATGATGATGCTCGAGATGTGACTATTGGTGATGATGGAGTGTTGAGAATGCAAGGCCGGAGGGGGAGGCCAGGCCAGATACTATGCCCTTCCTGCCCGTACTGAGGTTGTTGCCTCCGATTCTGTCATCAAAGGTAATATCCTGGTCTGTCATAGAGATACATTGGTTACATTCAATCCAGGCTCCACTTATTCTTATGTGTCCTCTTATTTTGCCCCATATTATCTCGGGATTCTTTGAATTCTCATGTTTATGTGTCTACTCATGTTGGAGATTCTCTTGTTGTGGACCGCATTTATCGGTCGTGTTTGATTGCTCTTAGTGTTTGAGACCAAAGCCGATTTGTTATTGCTCCGCATGGTAGACTTTGACGTTATTCTGGTCATGGACTAGTCATCGCCATATTATGCTATTCTTGATTGGCACGCAAAAATTGTGACGATGGCTATGCCAGGTGTACCGCGAGTAGAGTGGAGGGGTACCTTAGATCATACTTCAAGTAGATTTATTTCATTCCTTAAGGCTCGGTGTATGGTTGATAAGGGATGTGTCACGTATCTTGCTTATGTAAGTGATATCAGTATCTATACACCTACAGTTGATTCAGTCCCAGTACTACAGGATTTCTCTTATATGTTTCTAGCTGATATTCCGGGTATGCCACTCGATAGAGATATTGATTTTGGCATTGATCTGTTGCCGGGCACTTAGCCCATTTCTATTCCTCCATATCATATGGCTCCTCCTGAGTTGAAGGAGTTGAAGTAGCAGTTACAAGAATTGCTTGACAAGGGTTTCATTCGGCCCAATGTATCACCTTGGGGTGCTCTTGTCCTATTTGTGAAGAAGAAAGATGGTTCTATGCGTATGTGTATTTATTATCGTTTGTTGAACAAGGTTACAATGAAGAAGCATTATCCTCTGCCCTATATTGATGACCTGTTTGATCAGTTACAGGGTGCGTGTGTGTTTTCTAAGATGGACTTGCATTTAGACTATCATCAGTTGAAGATTTGAGAGCCAGATATCCCTCAGGACTCGGTATGGTCATTACGAGTTCCTTGTTATGTCATTTGCGTTGACCAATGACCCAGAAACCTTCATGCATTTGATTCATAGTGTATTCCATCCATATCTTAACTCATTCGTCATTGTCTTTATTGATAACATTCTGGTATATTCCTGGAGTCGGGAAGATCATGAGCAACATTTGAGGGCAGCGCTTCAGACTTTGAGGGAGAAGAAATTATATGCTAAGTTCTCGAAATGTTAGTTTTGGTTGGATTCTGTGGCATTCTTGTGTCACGTGGTATCTAGTGAGGGAATTAAGGTTATCCGAAGAAAGTGGAAGTAGTGTAGAGCTGGCGCAGATCATCCTCAACTATAGAGATCCACAGCTTTCTTGGCTTGGTGGGTTATTACCGTTGATTTGTTTATGGATTTTCATCTATTGCAGCACCTACAACCAGGCTAACCCAGAAGGGTGCTCCATTCCAGTGGACGAAAGAGTGTGAGGAGAGCTTTCAGAAACTCAAGACAGCTTTGACTACAACCCAGTTTTGATATTGCCTACCGGTTCGAGGTCTTATACTATCTACTATGATTCCTCGAGGGTTGGACTTGCAGCGGTATTATTGTAGGACGGTAGGGTGATTGCCTATGTGTCCAAACAGTTGAAGGTGCATGAGAAAAATTATCCTGTCCATGATCTTGAGTTAGTTGCTATCGTTCACGCCTTAAAGATCTGGCGTCATTATTTGTACAATGTGCCTTGTGAGATTTATACTGATCACCAGAGTTTGTTGCATCTGTTAAAGCGGAAGGATCTTAATTTGCGCCAGAGGAGGTGGTTAGAGCTGCTGAAGGACCATGATATCACTATTTTGTATCACCTGGGCAAGGCTAATATGGTGGTTGATGCTTCGAGACGCCGGTGGAGAGTTTGGGAAGTTTGGCTTATTTTCCAGCAGTGAAGAGACCTATGGCGATGGATATTCAGGCCTTAGCCAATCAGTTTATAAGATTGGATCTTTCGGAGTCCAGTCGGATCCTTGCTTGTGTGGTTTCTCGGTCTTCTCTATTTGATCGTATTCGGGAGCGTCAGTTTGATGACCCTCATTTTCTTGTCCTCAAGGACAAGGTTCTGCATGGTGATGCCAGGGATGTGACTATTGGGGATGATGGGGTATTAAGGATGCAGGGTTGGGTTTGTGTACCCAATGTTGAAGGGCTTCAGAAGTTGATTCTAAAGGAGGCCCATAGTTTGCGGTATTCCATTCATCCGTGTGCCACGAAGATGTATCAGGATTCGAGGCAGCACTATTGGTGGAGGTGGATGAAGAATGATATAGTTGGGTTTGTAGCTCGGTGCCTCAATTTTCAGTAGGTAAATATGAGCACCAGAGATCGGGTGGATTGCTTCAGCATATAGAGATTCCGGAGTGGAAGTGGGAACGGGTCACCATGGACTTTGTTGTTGGGCTCCCACGGACTTCGACAAAGTTCGATGCCCTTTGGGTGATTGTAGATCGGCTGACCAAGTCCCCACATTTCATCCCTGTGAGTACTATCTATTCTTCGGAGTGGTTGGTGGAGATTTATATCTGGGAGATTGTCCGTTTGCATGGTATTCCAGTTTCCATCATTTCAGATAGAGGTAAGTTCATATCACGATTTTGGAGGGCTATATAGCCTAAATTGGGTACTCGGGTGGAGTTGAGCGTAACATTTCACCCTCAAACGGACGGACAGTTCGAGCGCACTATTCAGATTCTTGAGGATATGCTCCGTGTGTGTGTGATTGAGTTTGGAGGGTGTTGGGATCGGTTCTTGCCATTGGCAGAGTTTGCCTACAACAACAGTTATCAGTCCAGCATTCAGATGGCGCCGTATAAGGCTTTATATGGTAGGCGGTGTAGAGCTGGGTGAGGCTAGATTTTTTGGCGCAAACTTGGTTCAGGATGCTTTGGAGAAGGTCAAGGTGATTCAGGATAGACTCCGCACAGCCCAGTCCAGACAGAAGAGTTACGCGGACCGGAAGGTGCGTGATGTTTCCTACATGGTTGGAGAGCGGGTGCTGCTTCGTGTTTCGCCTATGAAAGGCGTTATGAGATTTGGGAAGAAAGAGAAGTTGAGTCTGAGGTTTATTGGTCCTTTTGAGATATTTAGCTGTGTCGGGGAGGTTGCTAATGAGCTTTCCTTACCTCCCAACTTGGTAGGAGTTCATTCGGTATTTCATGCTTCGATGATCCGGAGTTATCACGGTGATCCGTCGCACGTGTTAGATTTTAGTTCAGTCCAGTTGCACAAGGACCCACCTTATGTTGAGGAGCTAGTGGAGATATTGGACAGGCAGGTTCGAAAGATGAGGTCAAAGAACATTGCATCAGTGAAGGTTCAGTGGCAGGGTCAGCCGGTCGAGGGGCGACTTGGGAGACCGAGCAGGATATGCACAGACATTACCCTTATCTTTTCACTATTTCAGGTATGTCTCTATGCTCGTTCGAGGACAAATGAATGTTTAAGTGTGGGAGCATGTAATGACCCAGCCTGTCATTTTAAGAATTTACTCCCCGATTCCCTATTAACTACATTCCCCGTGTTTGTTTATGCTATTTTGATTTGCCAGTATGTTTTGTTTTGAATTACGGAATGTTTAGGGACACTTAGTCCCTAAAAAAGAGCTTAAGTTTTAGAATTCGGACCGTAGTCGGAGCAAGGTAAAAAAAGGCCTCGGAATAGAATTTTGTTGGTTCTATTAGCCCCATTAGGTGATTTCGGGTTTAGGAGCGTGTCCGAATTGTGTTTTGGAGGTCCGTAGCTTATTAAGGCTTGAAATACCAAAAGTTGAATTTTTGAAGTTTCCGGTCCGTTAGTGAGATTTAAACATCGGGTCGAAATGCAATTTTGGAAGTTGGAGTAGCTCTGTATATTGAATGTGACGTGCTTGCAAAATTTTAGATCATTCGGACGAGGTTTGATAGACTTTTGGATCGAAAGTATAATTTGAGAGTTTTTGGAGTTCTTAGGCTTGATCCAATGTTAAATTGGTGTTTTTATGTTGTCTTGATCGTTTCGAAGGTTGGAACAAGTTTCAATGATGTTTTAGGATTGGTTGGCATGTTTGGTTAGGTCCCCGGGGCCTCGGGTGAGTTTCGGGTGCTTAACGCAAGTTGAATTGGACTTTGGCAAATTTGATGTTGGTTGAACCTGTCATAACCGCACTTGTGTGAATGGGATCGCAGGTGTGGCACCGCCGAAGCGACTTAGGGACCGCAAAAGCAGGATTAACCCAGACCCCAGAAGCCGCACGTGCGATATATTGGAAGCACCTATGAAACTGCAGGTGCGGTAAGTAAGTCGCAGAAGCGAAAGCTGAGTTTTAATGAAATACCGCAGGTGTGGTCCCACGGCCACAGAAGCGGATTTGCTGTGTATAAATAGAAAATTTCGAGGGTTTGAAATCAAAACTTGGAAAACGATTTGGAGCTCGGTTGAGGGTGATTTTGGGACGATTTTGAAGAGGAAATCACTTGGTAATGATTCCTAATCCCTTTCTAGTTGTAATCCTATAATCTAATCTTAGTTTTGTCATTTAATTTCAGATTTGGGATGAATAATTGAGGAAAAGTGGAAAAAAGTTCTTGGGCCTAATTTTGGGGTTTTGATCTAGATTTTGATGTCGAATTGGAATAATTTTGGTATAAATGAACTTGTGAGAGTATGAGGATTCAGAATTTGTAAATTTTACCCGATTCCAAGACGTGGGTCTGGGGGCGTTTTGGTCATTTTTTAAAATTTTGCGTATTATCTTAGAATTAATTAGTTAAATTAGTTACTTGAAGTGTTATTTACATTATGCAATTACTTTGAATATATTTGGGCCATTTGGAGTCGGATACTTATGGCAAGAACGTGGTATAGACATGATTGAGCTGGTTCGAGGTAAGTGGCTTGTCTAACCTTGGGGGACATTCCCCCTAGGATTTGGTATATATGAATGTCGTGTACGTGAGGTGATGTGTGCGTACACGTGCTAATTGTTGGAAACCCGTTTTTCATTAAGTAAATTAACTGTGCTTCTTTCTTCTTGAACATTACTTGTATTTTAGGCCTACTGCGTAGTTTAGGGAAGCATGCTTAAGTGTATTAATTGTCCTATCTGCTTAAACTATTTATGTGAACTCTATGCAACATGTTGGAATAGAAATCTTTGTTTCTTGGTACGGACTCGAACAAAATTTGAGGATTCTTTCCTTGATATTATTGTGTTTTATTTTGTGACTACAGATAATTATTTCGGGAGATCCCCTGCACTTATATTGATTTTTGACTGTATTGCGGGATACCGAGAGATCCCCCGACACATATATTGAGGATACCAAGAGATCCTCGGGTTACCAAGAGATCCTCAGCACATATATTGAGGATACTAAGAGATCCTTGACATACCAAGAGATCCCTAGCACACATATTGAGGATACTGAGAGATACCCGAGTATTTACATTTGGCAATACGAGACGGGATCCCGGGAGATCCTCTGGCGATGTTTCTATGTAGTGAGTGTATATTTGTCTCTGATTTTTTGTCATTTTTTTATATTGTTTTGATTAGACTGTTGCACCTTACACTATTTTACTTTGCTTTATATTTTATAATCGGTAGGGCCCTAACCTTCTTCGTCACTATCCGATCGAGGTTAGGCTTGGCACATATTGGGTACCACTTTGGTGCATTCATGCCCTTTCCTGCATATGTTATTCCCATGTGTAGATCCAGGTACATCGACTCAGCCATATCGTTAGCGAGGCAAGGCGATCTCTAGAGACTTTGAGGTATATCTGCCGCGTACGCAGACCGAGAAGTCCCTATCTACTCTCTTATAGCTATAGCCCTTCTGTACTTTTCTTTTTTTAGACACTCTGGAGTTAGAACACTATAGTTATTTCACAGATTGTGATTTCATGAGATTCCGGATTTTGGGAAATGTAGTTTCAGTTTGAGAAGTTTGTATTGTATATTTCGAGCGGCATCTTAAATGTTTTCATTATGTTATTCCGCAGTTTTTGGCTAGTTTTATTCTATTGTTTCTTTTTCTGCAATTTGTAAGGCTTACCTAGTTGTAGAGACTAGGTGTTGTCACGATAGTTCACGGAGGGCGAACTAAGGTCGTGACAGAAGAATTCAGATCAATAATTAAACTATGAACTCAAATGATTAGGAAAATTATAAGTTGAGAAAATATATGTATTTTTACATGGTTGTTTTAATGAAATAATAGTGTATGTATTTATTTTATATGGTACTACATGACCATAATAGTAAAGTATATATAGTAAGTAATATAAAGTGTGCTAAAATAAGTAGAATTTAAAGTAATTTGAGTCAATTCTTAATTATACGAGTAATTGGTAATTATGCAAAATATTTTGGATAAGAACACAACGTAGCAAATTTTTGCTTTAATACAAGTATGCCTCATGCATTCTTAGTATATGTGGCATGATTTAAAATGGAGGAATCTAAATTTTGCCACAAATTAGCCATTATAATATTTTTTTGATTAGCTTAGATCTCACTATGTAACGACTCGGCAGGACGTTTCATGAGTTGCCGCTCCGTTTTTCCATTTCTGGTTCTTATTGCCTTGTTCAACTGTATTTTCTGTTATCGGGTTGGTTGGCTCGGGTTCGGAGAGGTTTTGGTAAGGTTTGAGACACTTAGTCTCTTTTGAGTAAGCTTAAGTTGGAAAAGTCAACCGGATATTGACTTATGTGTTAAAGGACTTAGATGTGAGTTTTGATTGTTCGTATAGCTTCGGAAGGTGATTTGGGACTTAAGAGTATGATTGGAATGTGTTTTGGAGGCCCCCCGGTATATTTAGGCTTGAATTGGCGAAAATAGAATTTTGGCGTTTTCCGGTTGATAGGTGAGATTTTGATATAGTGGTCGGAATGGAATTCCGTGAGTTGCATTAGGTCTGTTGTATTATTTGGGATGTGATTGCAAAATTTCAGATCATTCGAACGTAATTTGATAGACTTTTTGATCAATAGCGTTTTTCGGAAGATTTTGGAACCTTGGGCTTGAATCCGATATGTTTTGGTTGATTTGATATTGTTTGAGGTGTTTTGAAAATTGATATAAGTTTGGATGGTAGTATATGACTTGTTTGTGCTTTTGGTTGAGGTCCCGGGGGCTTCGGGGTAATTTTGGATGATTGACGGAAAGATAGAAAATTGGAATTGGCAGCTGAAGTTTTAGGACTGCAGTCATAACCGCATCTGCGATTGAAGGATCGCAGGTGCGACACCCGCAGATGCGGAAGATTAGTCGCAGAAACGGAAAGAGCCAAGGAAGGTAGGAACCACATGAGCGGTTAAGGAATCGCACCTGCGATGGCTCAGGTGCGGGTTGTGCATCGTAGATGCGGAAATTGAACATTTAAGCGGGGACCGCAGAAGCAATTTCGCAGGAGCGAGTAAAGGACCGCAGATGCAGTATCCCTGGGTCAGAATGGATATAATTTTTCCTTCGCAATTTTCAGTGGTTTCACCATTTTTAAAAACGTTTTCTGGAGCTTTTGGGCGATTTTGAAGAGGGAATTCAAGGAGACTTCATTGAGATAAGATTTTGAATCGCAAAAACTCGTTCGTATGGTATTATTTCATGGAATAGACTTGAAATTTGTGGAAAAATTGGGTAAATATGGAAGAAACTAGGGCTTGAGAATTTGAGACCTTTGAGCAAGGGTTTGAGGGGTCATTTGTGATTGAATTTTTGTACTTTTGATATGTATGAACTTGTGGGGAGATGAGGAATCTATTGATGTGAATTTTACTGAATTCCTAGACGTGGTCCCGGGGGTCGGGTTCGGTTAATTTCAGGATTCGCATTGTTTTTCGATTGTTTTTGAGTGGGTTTTTTTACCTTAGCATATTTTGATGGTTATGTACTAATTTTGTCTAGATTTGGAGCATCCGGAGGCCGACTCGAGGGGCAAAGGCATCGTGAGCTAGAGTTTGGGTCAGATAGAGGTGAGTAATAATTGTAAATGTTATAGTGAGGGTATGAAATCCCGGACTACACATCGTTGTGCTATGTTGAGGTGACATACATGCTAGATGACGAGTGTGGGGTCGTGCACCGTTAGGGATTGTGAATTAGTCCATCCCGAATGAGTGTTTTACCGCGTATTTGATTGAAAACTATTTTTTATCATCATGTTTTGGGTTGAATGTCATATTTGGGCTTCGTGCCAATTGTTTGGACCCATAGGGGATTTTTATTGCTATTTCTTTACTGTTTTGAATTTATATCTATACTCAATCATGGTATAATATATTGTTTTCATAAATCAACCATGTTTACTCTGTTTTAACACTTTAAATGATATTTTGGGATGAGCATTATATTTTATTGTGCCCGAGTGGCTTTTAGAGATTTTTGACTAAGTAGGGCCGAGGGCCTGTGTTGTGAGGATGATTATGGGATCAAGCTGCACGCCGCAGCAGTATTGTACTGATTATGATTATGAGACCAAGGGCCTGAGATGTACGCCACGAGGTAGCTTGAGATGAGGTTGAGAGCTTAATGATTATGTCACGAGATAGCTTAATATTGCGCTTGGGCCGTAAGGGGCCCCTCCCGAAGTATGTACACCCCAAGTGAGCGCGAGTACCCGTTGTAATATGAGATATAGCCTGAGGGGCTGGTGTTGTTCCATGTTATTGCCCGAGGGGCTGATTCTGTTGATATTGTGCCCGAGGGTAGGATTTTATGTGTTTATCTCTACCTGCTGCCTTTCTTTTACTTGTTTAACTGTTAAAAGGGTGTTTTAAAGAAGTTTATTCTGAAGTAAGGTGTTTTATGAGATTTTACTATTTTGTTGCACTTTATTTGTTTTACTCTGCCTCTTTATAGCATGTTGTTGTGATTTTTCGTGATTTCTTATCGCTCAGTCTTCATTTATTATTATTACTCACTGAGTTAGAGTACTCACTTTACTCCATACACCATGTGTGCAGATTCAGGCACTTCAGGTCCTGCTAGCGAGGGTTGATAGCCTCCGGCAGATTTTCGGAGTCCACTAGGTAGCTGCTCGGCATTCGCAGCCCAGTGTTTCTCCCTCGTACTGAATTTTGTAATAGACTGTGTAGTCCCTTTTTCACATTTCGAGACTTATGTTAGATGCTCATGACTGGTGACACCTCGATGTCGGGATGCGTTGGTTTTTCCGCAAATTGTATTATTTCACTTCTATTTTGGGATTATGAGCATGTTAATGACTTAAATTGTGTTATTATAATTGTTTAAAATGAATTGGGAATTATGTCCGCCGGTCATGTCTTCACGAGAGGCGCCATCACGACCGGATCTGGGTTTAGGGTCGTGACATACTACATGGTGCATTTGCTTGATGATTATAACTACATGTCGAGTAATACCAAGATAAACAAACAATGGCTGTTTCCTATTAAAGCAAAGCAAGAAAGAGCAAATTGATAAACGAAATATGGCATGCAAAATCGTAAGCCGATGCATGCAATATTTATAGAGGTGCAATATAAATTGTTTTCAAGGAGGATTGGGAGAGTATCGCATTAGTCAGGGAGTTCTTCCAACTCAAGGACGTGCCTCTTTCCTAGTACACAGGAATCCTCGGTGTCCTATTTTTGGTTTACGGGAGTTTAGGATTTGGAAACCTGCTCGTATCTCTGGGTATGAGAATGTTGTAGTTCTTAACTAAGTGCTCCTTACGTTACATGGTGCAACCTTTCCCAAGAATATTATGCGGATTTTTCCCTACTCCAGGTATGTTAAGGTTATCCCTTTTTTGTTTTGACATGACACGTACAATACAAACGAAACGAGGAAGTGCACAACTTTCATAAATGACTCTATTCATAGAAATATTAGAGGTGCCAATATTCTTGAATTTCAATGTGTCCTATTATTTTATCATTTGTTCATGGGTCTCTGAAAAATATGTAAGATGAAAAATGTTTATTTCATGATATTAATTATATATGTATAATGATCTTATGACCTTCCGAAAAATTTTATTGATGTACTTCTCATGCATTTCATTAATTTACATGTGCATTTACCCATGACTCAAACGGCGTTATATATATATATATATATATATATATATAGGAAAAAAGGTTACGGCGTTATACACGCATTACCACCTGATCAGCTGGTATACATTGATGATTTTGCCCACAGTGGCTGAGATGATATGACGGGATGTCCTCATAGGCCTGATGATGTTATGAAGCATGTACCTATGCACGGCAAGACATTCATACGCATATGCATGACACTATAATTGTTTCTGAAGGGTATAATAAAATTTGAACAGTAATAAATAATCTGTCTTATGTTCATGTTACTAATTTTATTTTTACGATTACAATTAGTTATCTTTAAGTGATCTATTTATTTAAATTTAAGTTGGACTTCTTAAGTTGGACTTCAGAAAATAGTTTGTTTAGCTGATGAGGTACGCTATTACTTAATGTGGAAATCACTTTCCATAAAGGTGGGGTTGGAAAAAAATAAAGTTTTAACTTTTGTCAAAGCATATGGTTATCTCATTATTTTCAATTAAATGGTGAAAGAATAAAGGGACATAGCCATTAGTGTTTTCTGAAATGTTGGACTATATACAATGTCATTATTTGCACATGTTGAGTCATTTATTCTATATTTTTTCCATGTTTGTTATGTATCTATTTATGTGCCTTACATACTCAGTACATTATTCGTACTGACGTCCTTTTATTGTGGACTCTGCGTTTCATGCCCGCAGGTATAGACAATCAGTTTGACGATCCCTCATAGTAGACAAGATTGGCATTCAGCGAAGGATCGATAAGACTCCACCTCATTCGGAGTAAAGCCGAGTCTATGAGTTATCGTGTCAGAGCTTTGCTACAGACTTATGGGTAGGCCGGTACCAAGTCCCATTTGATGTCAAATAATAGTAGAGGCTTTGTAGATAGAGGTTCATTTGGTAAAGTATGTCAGAGGCTTGACGGCCTATATGTATTCATGTTTTAAGAAAAACGATTCAATGATACAGTGTTTTTCCATTTATAGTTATACATTATGAGTTGTATCCATGTTGGCCCGTGATATAGTTAGAAAGAAAAAAAAAAGATGCAAAGTGGTTCGCTCGGGCCAGTGCGGCATCAGATGCCAGCCACGCCTCCCCAGGTTTGGGGTGTGACAAAGTGCTATCAGAGCGAGTCGTGTCCTAGGGAGTCTACAAAGTCGTGCCTAGTAGAGCCTCACTTATGGATGTGTTGCGTGCCACATTTATAAATGAGAGGCTATAGGGCATTTAGGAAATGTTACCCTTATTTTGTTTCTTGATCGTGCCATAGAGCTGAGTCGTAAGAAGTCACTATGAAGCATTCGCCAGATTCTGTATGCACCAGAGGTGCAGGTATCACAGTAGAACTTTACGGCGTAATGTGGAAGGGAGGTTATGAAAGAAACAACAGATGTAAGATTAAAAGGTAAGTAAGGTAAAAGTGAACAAGATACGAGATACTCCAGTACAAAAGGTTGTGAATAGTCGCGACTTCAGATATAGTTTGGGATTTAGTTTAAGTTACATAAGAGACCCTAGTGAAAATTATATAAATCTGTAATAGATAACATTCGAGGACGAATGTTCTAAAGGGCGGAAGGATGTTACACCACGTAAGTTTAACAACCTTGATACCAATATATAAATATTTGATATGGTATTTTGAGTGGAATATTTTATTGAGTAAAAACAGCATAAAGAGAGTGCTGGTAGTGACATCTAAAATATCAACGTAACTTTAATTCTTAACAGGTTAATGAGTTGATGAAGTAAGCCATGCCTTCAGGATCATTTACAACAGCTATGTTCCAAAAGAACAGTAAAAGTATACATTTTAACTTAAGACTAAATGTAGAATCTTTTTTCTAGTCTAATTCTGTAGTTCCTCTCTCTGTATATGACCCACCAGACTGTTACATGTATAGAGTTCCAAATTTTGAAGAAAGCTTTGCTGATCCCAGCCCTTCTCCGGCCATTTTGAGGGAAAGCGTGTTTCAAATTTTTTTTATTATAGAGTTTACCTTACTCACCTTCTATTAATATTCGTTTAATGAAAAAAATAATGTCATAGACATTTAGGCTTTAAAATTTTCTATGGTAGTAATCACAATATAATTCTTCATATGATAATTTAAAACAGTTATACACAAAATTCCAGGAAACAGAGTACGTCTTTCTTTAGAACAATCAACAATGTCAAAGCTAAACTTAGTTGAGACGAGTTGTACGAATCACTCATTTCTTTCTGATCTTTTATACGAAAATAAGAGTATAGTATCTATTTGTACTCTTCTTATAGTTTACTAGGTACTCTCGACGTCTCATTCTATGACAATATTACTATTTGTGCAATCAAAATGTTCTTTGTTTAGACACTCTGGAGTTAGAACACTGTAGTTAGTTCACAACTTGTATTTTCATAAGATTTCGGGTTTGGAAAATGTAGTTTCAGTTTGAGAAGTTTGTATTGTATATGCTGAGCGGCATCTTAAAAGTTTTAATTATGTTATACCATAGTTTTTGTCTAGTTTTATTCTATTGTTTCTTTTTCCGCAATTTGTTAGGTTTACTTGTAGAAACTAGGTGCCGTCACGATAGTTCACGGAGGGTGAACTAGGGTCGTGACAGAAGAATTCAAATCAATAATTAAACTGTGAACTTAAATGATTAGGAAAATTATAAGTTGAGAAAAATTATGCATTTTTACATGAATGTTTTAATTGAATATTAATGCATGTATTTATTTTATATGGTACTACATGACCATAATAGTAAAGCATATTATAGTAAGTTATATATAAAGTGTGTTAAAAATAAGTAGAATTTTAAGTAATTTGAGCCAATTCTTAATTATACGGATAATTGATAATTATCCAAAATATTTTGGATGAGAACATAACGTGGCAAATTTTTTCCTTAATACAAGTATGACTCACGCATTCTTAGTATATGTGGCATGATTTAAAATGGAGGAATCTGTATGTTGCAACAAACGAGCCTTTCTATTATTTTTTTGATTAACTTAGATCTCACTACAAGGTGCATTTGCTTGATGATTATAACTACATTGTAGAGTACTACCAAGATAAACAAACGATGGTTGCTTCCCATTAAAGCAAAGCAAGAAAGAGCAAATTGACAAAAAGAAATATGGTTTGCAAAATCGTAAGGCGATGCATGCAATATTTATAGAGGTGCAATATAAATTGTTTTGAAGGAGGATTGGGAGAGTATAGAATTAGTCATGGAGTTGTTCCAACTCAAGGACATGCCTATTTCCTACTACACAGGAATCCTCGGTGTCCCATTTTTTCTTTACGGGAGTTTAGGATTTGGAAAACTGCTCGTATTTCTGGGTATGAGAATGTTGTAGTTCTTAACCAAGTGTTCCTTACGTTACGTGGTGCAACCTTTTCTATGAATATCATGCGAATTTTTCCCTACTTCAGGTATGTTTTGGCTATCCCTTCTTTCTTTTGGCATGATCTATACGATACAAACGAAACGAGCAAGTGCACAACTTCAATAAATGACTCTATTCATAGAAATATTAGAGGTGCCTATGTTCTTGAATTTTCATGTGTCCTATTATTTTATCATCTGTTCATGGGTCTCAGAAAAATACGTAAGTTGAAAAAAGTTTATTTCATGATATTAATCAGAGGTATAATGGTCTTATGACGTTTCAAGAAGTTTTATTGACGTACTTCTCATGCATTGCATTCATTTACATGTGCATTTACCCATGTATATACGCGTATATATGAATATATATGTATATGGGATAAGGAAAAAAGTTACGACGTTATATACGTATCACCACCTGATCAGCTGGTATACGTTGATGATTTTACCCACAGTGGCTGAGATAATATAACGGGATGTTCTGCGAGGTCTTATGATGTTACGAAACATGTGATCAATTTATTTAAATTTAAAAGAAAATTCAATTTAAGTTTGACTTCAGAAAAGAGTTTGTTTAGCTGGTGAGGAACGCTTTTACTTAATGTGGAAATCACTTTCCATAAAGGTGTGGTTGGAAAAAAATAAAGTTTTAACTTTTGTCAAAGCATATGGTTATCTCACTATTTTCAATTCAATGGTGAAAGAAATAAAGGGACATAGCCATTAATATTTGCTGAAATGTTGGGCCATATACAATGTCATCATTTGGATAGGTTGAGTTATTTATTCTATATTTCTTCTATGTCTGATATGTACTTATTAATGTGCCTTACATACTCAATATATTATTTATACTAACGTCCTTTTATTGAGGATGATGCGTTTCATGCCCGAAGGAATGGACAATCAGTTTGACGATCCCTCATAGTAGACAAGATCGGCATTTAGCGAAGGATCGGTAAGACTCCGCCTCATTCGGAGTTAAGCCGAGTCTATGAGTCATCGTGTCAGAGCTTTGCTATAGACTTATGGGTAGGCCGGTACCCTGTCCCATTTGATGTCAAATAATCGTAGAGGCTTTGTAGACAGAGGTTCATTTGGTACAGTATGTTAGAGGCCTTGACAGCCATAATGTATTCATGTTTTAAGAAAAATGGTTGAATGATACAATTTTTTCCACTTATAGTTATACATTACGAGTTGTGGGCATGTTGGCCCTTGATAGTTACAAAGAAAAGAAAAAGACGCAGAGTGGTTCGCTCGGGACAGTGCGGCACCGAGTGCCAGCCACGCCTCCCCAGGTTTGGGGCGTGACATGGTCCATCACTCTTCCTTCTTGTGATACAGCTTCTACTTGGACTGCGGTTTAACCATTTGAGTTTCTCTTCTTCCCAAACTCTCATTATCTTGCTTCTGCCTCTCAGGGAGAATGTTAGTTTTATCAAAGACAACTTGAACACTTTCTTTTACACCATAGTTCTTTTGTTATTTATTTTATAGGCTTTACTATGTGAAGAATACTCCCCCATCACTTCTGGGATCAAACTTTCCTAGGAAGTCTTTTCTATTATTATGAACAAAGTATTTGCATCAAAATATCCTAAGAGGGGATATATTTGGCTTCCCCCCTTTAAGTGTCTCACAGAGAGTTTTCTCAATAAGTGATCCAGTCATGCACCTATTTATGTTGTAATGTGTAGTGTCCACAGATTTTGCCCAAAAACTATGAGGCTGTCACGACCCCGATTTGCCCTCCGTGAACTATCGTGATGGCACCTAGTTTCTACGACTAGGTAAGCCTAAAATGCAGAAATTAAACCAAATTGCGGAAGAAAAACAAGTTAAAACAGAGGTAGAGTAAATAAACAACGTTTAAGAGTGCCGCCTGGCATACACAACATTAATCTCTCAAAAACTAATACATGAATCCAAGACCCGAACACCCATGAATTACAAGCTAAGAAATACAACATAGCTCTAACTCCAAAATGTCTAACACGAACTGAAATACATAAGGGCTAATTCTAAACAGCAAGAATAGAAAGAGACTCATCGGTCTGCGGGCGCGGCAGATATACCTCGAAGTCGCTATAGCAGTCGGCTCGCCTCAGGGGATGGTCGGACTGAATTGAAGTACCTGGATCTGCACATGAAAAACATGCGCAGGAAGGACATGAGTACACCATAGCGGTACTCAGTAATTGCCAAGCCTAACCTCAGTTGGGTAGTGACGAGGAAGGTCATGGCCCTACTGAGATTAAATAGAATATAAAAATTTAATAGCACAGATAAGAACAGTATAAATAAGTGCAGCAGCGAAAGTATCACAGGACATAGAGAATAACAACAACTGAAATAGAAAACAAGAATCACAGAAAAATCAATACAGCTCGACACAGAAGACAGTCAGGGGATCTCCCAGGATACTGTCCTATAGTTCCCAAATGTAAATATCCAGTGGATATCCCGGGTGCAGTTCTGTAGTCCAATCATAAATGCACGGGGATCTACCGGAATACCACATCTGTAGTCCCAAATATAAATACTCAGTACTGGGGAATCTACTGGGTGCAATCCCGTAGTTCCAATGTAAAAGTGAAGGGGGATCTTTCGGAATGAAATTTCGTAGTCCCAAAGTAAACATACAGGGGAGTTCCCGAGATACCGTCCCGTAGTCCCAAAGTAAATACACAACAACGATAAGAACTCAATTTAATCAATTTCATACCAAGGTAAAGCACATAATTCTAGCCTAGCATGCTTCACGTGATATAAAATGAGGCAGTTAAGACAAATAGAGCAATTTAGTCAAGTAGACGTGCTTCTAGACTAACAGCAGGCTTAATTTTCAAATAGTGTAAGAAAGAAAAGAAAGAACATAATTCAAGGCTATTTTTAATGAGAGAAACCAGAATTCCAACAACTAGCACAAGTACACGCTCGTCACCTCACGTACAAGGCATTTCAATTATCACAATATCAATCCTAAGGGGAAAGGTCCCCCACACAAGGTTAGACAAGCCACTTACCTCAAACCGGCTCAATTGTCAACCTGAAACCACGTCCATGCCACGAGTATTCGACTCCAAATAGCCCAAATCTATTCCATTAAATTTCATAATGTAAATAACACTTCAAGTAACTGATCCTACAATTAAATTCTAAGCTAATAAGCAAAATTAAGTAAAATGACCAAAATTTCCCTCGGCCCACGTCTTGGAATTGGGTGAAATTTATACTTCCAGAATCCTCACACTCTCACGAGTTCATACATACCAAGAACACTGAAATCAGAGTCCAAATGACCCCTCAATTCCCATTTAAAGTCTCTTAAATCCTAAGCCTAATTCTTCAATTTTAGGCCTAGATTCCATGATTTACTAGGTAGATTTCATATTAGAAACGAGGTTTAAGACCAAGAATCTTCCCTCCAAGTGATTCCCCTCGAATCCCTTTTCAATCCCCTTCAAAGAGCTCCAAAAATGATTTATATGGTGGAAATAAACCCCAAGGTCGCGGAACCCCTTTTAAATCAATCTGTCCAGCAGTTTCCGCATCTGCGGCCTGTGGACCACTTCTGCGGTCCCGTATATGCGGCCTCATAACCGCTGCTGCAATTCTTCACTTAATAGACCAAATCGCACCTACACTCAACATTCTGCACCTGCGGCTTCGCTGGTGCGGTCCCATAACCGCATCTGCGGTCCCTTGAAAATTCCTCAATAATCCGCTTCTGCGGTTCCCTTTCTGCATGTGCGGCATCGCACATGTGGTCCCCAAACCGCAAGTGTGGAAATACGAGAATCAGCAAAGTTCAGCAGCTGCACACACCCCTCAAACTCCCCGTCAACCACCTAAAATCGTCCCGAGGCCCCCAGGACCTCAACCAAAGGCACCAACAAGTCTAATACCAGTGTCAAAACTTGTACCAGTCCTTAAAACACTTGAAACAACATCGAAACCTCAAATTAACCATGGATTCAAGCCTAAGAATAAAAAATTTTCTTAAAATACGTTTTTGATCAAAAAGTCTATCAAATCTCGTCTGAATAACCTGAAATTTTGCACATACGTCACATTTAACACTACAAAGCTACTCCAACTTTCGGAATTCCATTCCGACCCTCGATCAAAATCTCACTATCGAACCGAAAACTTCAAAAATCTAACTTTCGGCATTTCAAGCCTAAATTAGCTACGGACCTCTAAAACACAATCCGACCACGCCCCTAAACCCAAAATCACCCAGCGGAGCTAACGGAACCATCGAATTTCCATTCCGAGGCCATCTTCAAATTGTTCCAACTACGGTCAACTTTCTAACACTAAAGCTCTCATTTAGGGACTAAGTATTCCAAAACTCTCCGAAATTCAAAATTAACCATACCGGCAATTCAAAATAGTAGAAATAAACACGCGTAAAGCAGTAAATAGGGGATCGGGGCTTAAATTCAATAAACGACCGGATGGGTCGTTACATCCTCCCACACTTAAACATTCGTTCATCCTCGAACGAGCACAAAGACATACTTGAAGTAGTGAAAAGATGAGGGTACTGGCTGCGCATATCCTGCTCGGTCTCCCAGGTCGCCTCTTCAATCGGCTGACCCCGCCACTGAACCTTCACTGATGCAATGCTCTTTGACCTCAGCTTCCTAACCTACGCGTCCAATATTGCCACTTGCTCCTCAACATAAGATAGGTCCTTTTCCAACTAGACTGAGCTGAAATCCAACACGTGCGACGGATCGCCGTGATACCTCTGGAGCATCGAAACATGAAATACCAGATGAACTCCTGCCAAGATGGGAGGTAAGGCAAGCTTTTAAGCAACCTCCCCAACATGCCTCAATATCTCAAAAGGTCCAATAAACCTCGGACTCAACTTCCCCTTCTTCCAAAATCTCATAACGCCCTTCATAGGCAAAACCCAAAGCAGAACCCGCTCTCCAACCATGTAGAACCATCACGAACCTTCCGGTCCGCGTAACTCTTCTGTCAGGACTGGGATGTACGGATTCTATCCTGAATCACCTTGACTCTCTCTAAAGAATCCTGAACGAAGTCTGTGCCCAATAATCTAGCCTCACCTGGCTCGAACCAACCCACCGGAGATCTACATCGCCTACCATATAAGGCCTCATACGATGTCATCTGAATGCTGGACTGATAGCTGCTATTGTAGGAAAACTTCACCATCGGCAAGAACTGATCCCAAGAACCTCCAAACTCAATCACACACGCACAGAGCATATCCTCAAGTATCTGATCAGGGCGCTCGGACTGGCCGTCCGTCTGAGGGTGAAATGATGCGCTCAACTCTACTCGAGTACACAAATCCTACTGTACGACTCTCTAGAATCGCGAGGCGAACTGAGTACCTCTGTCTGAAATGATAGAAACTGGAAAAACCATGCAGACGGACAATCTCCCGTATATACATCTCCGCCAAACGCTTCGAGAAATAGGTAGTAGATGAAATGCACGGACTTGGTCAGCCGATCCACGATAACCCAAATGGCATCGAACTTCTTCGAAGTCCATGGGAGCCCAGATACGAAGTCCATGGTGATGTGCTCCCACTTCCACTCCGAAATCTCCATTTGCTGAAGCAATCCACCCGATCTCTGGTGCTCATACTTCACCTGCTGACAATTAAGGCATCAAGCTACAAACCCAACTATATCCTTCTTCATCTACCTCCACTAGTAGTGCTGCCTCAATTCCTGATACATCTTCGTGGCACCTAGATGAATAGAACACTGCGAACTGCAGGCCTCCTCTAGAATCAAATCCTGAAGTCCATCAACATTGGGTACACAAACTCAACCCTGCATCCTCGATACTCCGTCATCACCCATAGTCACATCTCGAGCATCGTCATACAATACTTTGTCCTTGAGGACAAGCAAATGACGGTTATCAAACTGACGTTCACGGATACGATCAAATAAGGAAGACCGAGAGACCATGCAAGCTAGAACTCGACTGGGCTCTAAAAGATCCAATATCAACAACTGGATAGCTAAGGCCTGAACATCCATCGCCATAGGCCTCTCTGCTACTGGTAAATAAGCCAAACTCCCCAAACTCTCTGCTCGGCGGCTCAAAGCGTCGGCCACCACATTGGCCTTGCCCGGGTGATACAAGATAGTGATGTCATAATCCTTCAGCAGCTCTAGCCATCTCCTCTTACGCAAATTAAGGTCCTTCTGCTTGAACAAATGCTGCAAACTTTGGTAATCAATATAAATCTCACAAGGCAAGCCATATAAATAATGACGCTAGATCTTCAAGGCATGAACAATGGCAGCTAACTCAAGATCATGGACATGATAATTCTTCTCATGTATCTTTAACTGTCTGGACGTGTAGGCAATCACCCTACTGTCCTGCATCAAAACTTCTCCAAGGTCAACTCTCGAGACATCATAATAGACAGTATAAGACCCCGAACTGGTAGGCAATATCAAAACTGGGGTTGTAGTCAAGGCTGTCTTGAGCTTCTGAAAGCTCTCCTCGCACTCTTCCATCCACTGGAACGGAACACCGTTCTGGGTCAGTCTGGTCATAAGTGCTGCAATAGATGAAAAACCCTGAACAAATCGACGGTAATAACCCGCCAAGCCAAGAAAACTGCGGATCTCTATAGCTGAGGATGGTTTGGGCCAACTATACATGGTCTCCACTTTCTTCGGATCCACCTAAATACCCTCTTTCTAGACCACGTGACCCAAGAACACCACGGAATCCAACCAAAACTCACATTTCGAGAACTTAGCATACAACTTCTTTTCTCTCAAGGTCTAAAGCACTGTCCTCCGGTGCTGATCATGATCCTCCTGACTCCGGGGGTATACCAGGATGTCATCAATAAAAATAATCACGAATGAATCAAGATATAGCTGGAAAACACTATACGTCAGATGCATCAAGGTTGTTGGGGCATTAGTCAGCCCAAATGACATAACAAGGAACTCGTAATGACCGTACTGGATCCTAAAGGCAGTCTTCGGGATATCTAGCTCCCGAATCTTCAACTGATGATAGCCTGAATGCAAGTCGGTCTTAGAAAACACACAAGCACCATGTAACTGGTCAAGCAGGTCATGAATACGAGGCAAAGGATAACAGTTCTTCATTGTCGCCTTATTCACTGGCGATAATCAATACGCATATGTATAGAACTATCATTCTTCTTTACAAATAAGACAGGAGCACCCCAAGGTGATACACTGGGTCGAATGAAACCCTTATGAAGTAATTCTTGCAACTGCTCCTTCAACTTAGGAGGAGCCATGCGGTACAGAGGGATAGAAATGGGTTGAGTGCCCGACAACAAATAAATGCCAAAATCAATGTCTATCAGGCGGCATGCCTAGAAGATCAGCTGGAAACACATCAGGGAAATCCCGTACTACTGGGACTGAATCAACTAAAGGAGTATCCATACTAACATCTCTCTCATATGCTAGATACACATCATAACCTTTCTCAACCATACGCTGAGCCTTAAGGAAAGAAATAACTCTACTAGGAGTGTGACCTAAAGCACCCCTCCACTCAACACGCGGTATACCTGGCATGGCCAGTGTCACAGTTTTGGAGTGACAACTAAGAATAGCATAATGGGGTTGTTTACATTTCTATCATTTTTACTCACTGTTTTTATCACTCGTTTGAAACTATTAGAAAATATTTTAAAATGGAAAGGGTTTTTAGTGAAATTGAGTTGGATTAACGAAATAAATGATTTGTGTACTATTTTGAAAATGTATTGTATTTGCTATAGTGTTATAACATGGCTTCTGTATTTTCTTACTGCTCAGCTTTTATTTACTTTTATTACTTACTGAGTTGGCGTACTCACATTACTCCCTGCACCTTGTGTGCAGATTCAGGTATTTTTGAACCCGGTAGTGGGTGTTGATTGCTTAGTGGCAGAGTCATTGGAGTTAACAAGGTAGTTGTCTGACGTTTGTAGCACTGCTTTTCTCCCTCTTGTCTTCCTTAGACTGTATTTCGTACATTTTTAGACTTAGTTGTATTCAGACCTTTTGTGACTTGTGACACCCAATGTAGGGCTTATGAATTTATTTTGCACTATTCATTTAGACTTACATTATAAGATTATTTATTAATTAAAGGCTTAAAATGACTTTTATTGAATAATGGTTAATTCAAGAATTGTGTCGGCTAGCCTAGTTTCACGATAGGCGCCATCACGACCGGGTTGGTTTTAGGGTCATGACAAGTTGGTATCAGATCCTAGGTTACATAGGTCTCACGAGTTATGAGCAGGTTTAGTAGAGTCTCGCAGATCGGTACAGAGACATCTGTAGTTATCCTCGGGAGGCTGCAGAACCTTTTAGGAAATTTCACCTTCTTGAGTTCTTATCATGCGTCCTTGATTTAGCTTGAAATGTAACTCTTTGAATTCCTTCCACACATTCGTATGCGCACATGAGTGCTCAGTACCTGATGTGCATCGATGGCTTGTAATTCCCTGATCGAGGGGCGAGATGTGATCTCTGTGTGTTAATATTTGGCCTGTCTGGAAGACTTAAGGCTGGATTCTGCCTATAGCTTGAGCCCTGAGCTGTTGATTGCGCGAGCGTGTGTTTTTGGATATATATGTTCGATTGTGTCCCTATTAAGGGATGTGATGACTGGATAGTTATGTGATGAGTATGAAGTGACTGCGAGATGTGTTCATATGAATTGAATGAGATGAGAAGGGTCTACTTTGGGGTAGTAAGAACTATTTGGTATTTGATTCCATCGTGATTTGATGTATAGCTCCGAGTTGTGGGTGTGATGAAGGATCTTTTCATGTTGCCTAGTTAGGAAGTAAAGTAGATTTCACGTTGTGATATGAGTTCAGACTCAAGAAGATTAAAGGAATGCGTATTGTTTATAACGATGCAAGGGTATAAAGAGATGTTAGTTTGAGGAAAAGTAGGTGGGTCATCTCCTGCAAAGTGTTCTAAAGTTTCTGTGATCCTTATGTTGTTGTTCGAAAATCTCCTTTACTAGTGAAGTATAAGTGTTGCAATTTAAATTTGGGTCGCTTAAGAGAGTGGATCTGATTGTTACGAGGGTGAACGCGAGATTTGTGGAAGATTTGAAGTACTAGATGGGCTATGTTGCACGAGCTTATAAAGGATTAAGTTAAATCTCACTATGGTATTATGGCAGTAATATAGTATATTCATTATGAGTTATTGTGTGTTTTGATCTATGGCTTCGAGCCAAGTGGGGGATTCTGCTATTGATTAGTTGATTGCACAGTTATGTGCTATGATGGTTTCAGTTTGAGGCGTATCGATGAATTAGTTATGGCTTATAGAGGTTGAGACCGAGGATGGCTCGAGTAAGGGAAATTTCAATAAAGGTTATGTTATGCTTTATGGGTGTATGAGAATCACGGAATGACTTGAGTTGTTATCGGTAAAGGATGTGCGGTGCATATATCATGATGTTGCTTGGTTGCATTAAGGTGAGGTATGGTGTTAGAGTGCTATTGGAGCACAGGTTGTCCGGTTCGTTTGATCGGTCTAATTGCGATTTGAGTAGAGTGGATGACTCTCGAGAATGGTTCTACTGGGTTCAAGATTTTACATGTACTAATTTGAGATTTTTGAGTTGTATATTTGGCTAGAAACTGAGGTTTGCATTGGAGGGTGTCAAGACTCGTGGTATTTCTATATCATTATGGGATCCTATATGTCAGTATCAGGAAGGTAAAGGTAATGGCTTTGGATTCGCAGTAAGTCCCTTCGGGGTAGGTATTTTGAATGTGGTTCTTTTTGGAATATTTAAGAGAGTATTCAGTGGCTTATGAGTCGTGGGCGGTGTGGTTTTATGCTTGGGTCTCGTATGGTGAGTTTGGGTTGAGGAATTGTGGTGTTATAGCAAGAAGAAGTATCAAGTTGAAGGTAGATCTGAAGGAAACTTGGATAGATGGGATAGCTTGGTAGTAGGTCGTATCAACATGGTAAGTATATGATTAGTTCTTTGGGTGCTTACGAGGTAATGAGTTTCTACAGGTGTTTCGCAACAATAGTCTTAGGTTGTGTTTTAGTGACCTGCGTAGCTTGGTTAAGTTAGAAGGATTCAGCCCTGACAGTTTAGTTTTGTGCAAATGGAATTCAGAGAATACTTGATGTTTCTACCACGGTTAGAGATATATATTTTCTACGAGCGTGAGGAGCATGAAATGTATAATGATTTCCTTTTAGATGGAATCCAATGGAAAGTTCTTAGCTAGTTGAGTACGTAGCTACTTGTGGCTCGGAAGGGATATGAAGTTCTTATGTTTATCCTATGATGGTATGTTATATACGGTATGTTATGTAAGATTAAGATTTTCATGTGTAAGTTCACAGTTCAGTTTCAAAAGGAAGGTCACAAATTCTTAGGTAGCATGGGCAGTTTAGATGACTAGATAAATGAGATCACTGATTGGTGTGACTTGATGAGGGTATACATTTGAGGAAGGGCGATGTGTTTGAGTTGAGGATACTTCATTAGTATTGCGCCACTCTCTTGTTTGATCGACTACTGATATTCGAGTTGCTTGGTGGCACAGAAGAATTATAGGAGTACCTCTAGTGGGATGATTGTGTATTAGAGGTATGTTGTATGTTTGAACAGTAGAGTTGGGATCGTATATGGTGATTCGCGTGCTGTGTGGATTTGGAGACTGGGAGTTCTCATAAACAGGTTAGATCATGGTTGTGGACCGTGTATATCAGTCTTGTGTGGTAGCTATTGAAGGTTTAGAGACCCAAGTAGATCTTTGTTACTTGGTATGTTGGATTTTGGATATGATATTGAGTATAGACTGGTTGTCTCAGTGCTGTGTTATTCTGGACTATTGCGCTAAGACGACGACATTGGCTATGCCGGAAATGCCACGGATTGAGTGGGGAGGTTCGACGGATTATGTTCCCAGTAGGGTGGTTTCATTTTTAAAGACCCGGTGGATGGCTGGGAAGGGTTATCTTTCTTATTTGGCCTTCATGATGGATGTCAGTGCAGAGACTCCTATCATTGATTCTGTTTCGGTGGTGAGGGATTTTCCAAATGTGTTTCCTGATGCCGGCATGTCGTCGGACATGGTTGTTGATTTCGGTATTTATTTGGTGTCGGGCATCGTACCGTATGGCACCGGCGATGTTAAAGGAGTTGAAGGAGCAGCTTCAGGGAGTCCTTGATAAGGGGTTCATTGATAGGCCAATATAGATGTGTGTTATGCATCGAGTCGGCTCGATTGACTCTGAATTTCTATTGTTAATGGATGTGTTGAATCGATTGTTTTTGAGCTTTTTAGTGATCTGGGGAGATCTATGAGTTACCTTTCCGTGTTGCGGGGCATTAGGATTTGTTGGTTATAGGCACATGAGGTGTGGTTTTATTGGGGTCTCTTAGTGGGATTTGAGCGGGAAGAGTATTGGGTATTGCTCGACAGATGGCATATCGGTTATGTCCTTTCGGGTTTGTGTAATGTTTTGTCAATTGCTTTGTCGTGGTTATGATGTTTTTCTTTGGTTCTAGATATTTAATTGCCCGTGGTTGTCGATTTTAAGCATAGTGACTTGAGGTGTTTCATGTGGACATTGTTTGGATAGGGTCGCGTATTGCAGCGAAGTTATGTGGAGGTATGACCCTTCGGGTTAGATTCGTATGTTCTGTTTCTATGATGTGTGACATTCTCAGCATTTTGTGTGGTGGTACTAGTGAGCTTGCGGTACAGCTCTCTCATTTGAGTCATTTTTCATGATTTGAGTGTGTTCAGATTGTTTCTTATTGGTGCGCGTATTACACGAGTTATGGCTTTAGATTGTATTGATGTGTCATGTCACTAGAGTAGTTTTGTTGGATTAGATGAGATCATTGGGATCTATAATGAATACAAATGGATTCGATTTCAGCATGTTGGAAGGATAATACCGATGTTCGGCTTAGAAATTGCCATGGTCCTTGCCAAAAGAGAAGTGGCTTCATGAATGATTGATATGAGGAGTGGTTATGACTTCCTACGTGTTTCATTTATCATTGGCAGTATACGCAAGTGTTGGAATGAGACTTTATTTGATAAAAGGTTTATTATCGATATTTGATTGTTCTGAGCAACTATTCTAATTAGAAGTTATCGCTACGAGAGTTTGAGCTATGTGGTATATCATGTAATTGGATCTAAGGCTGCAGGCATGGTTTGTTACAGCTTGTTCGGACTTATTCAAAGTATAGATGTGAGATTCTAATCTTATAGATGATTTCAGAAGTAGAAATGTGGTTCTAAGGTTTATGGGCTAGGTTGGATTGTGAAATTTTAGTTACATTGTGTTATTGGATTTATATGAGATAGAGTGACGTGGGATCACCCCCGGGTATGTGCATGATAGGGTTACACAACAATTTGATGGTTTTCGGAACAACTTTGGGCACGTTCGAGGACGAACGTATGTTTAAGTGGGGGAGGATGTAACAACCCGACCGGTTGTTTTGATATTTTTCACATCGCTCGCCAGTTCTCGGGCATGACTAGCCTCGTGTGATTTATTATGACTTGTGCAAATCGTCGGTTTTGGTTTTCAGGGTAATTAGAATGGTTTTAGAAGGACATTTCTCAGTTTGAAGCTTAAAAATTGAAAGGTTTGACCAAGTTTTGATTTGTTAGCATATGATCTCTGATTGAAATTTTATGATTTTTTTAGCTCTGTTAGTTTATTTGAGACTTAGGAGCGTGATCAGAATGTATTTTGGAGGTCCGTGGAAGGTTTAGGCTTTAATTAGCGAAATTGAAATTTTGGCGTTTTCCGGTTGATAGGTGAGATTTTGATATAGGGGTCGAAATGGAATTTCGAAAATATCAGTAGGTTCGTTGTGTCAAATGTGATGTGTGTACAAAATTTCAGGTCATTCGGACGAGGTTTGGTAGACTTTTTGATCAAAAGCAGAATTGAAAAGTTTTTGGAACCTTAGGCTTGAATCCGATGTGATTTGGTTGATTCGATGTTGTTTGAGGTGTTTTGAAGATTGATATAAGTGTGGATAGTGGTATGTGACTTGTTTGTGCTTTTGGTTGAGGTCCCAGGGGCCTCGGGGTGATTTCGGATGGTTGACGGAAAATTTTGAGTTGGGTTTGGCAGCTGAAGTTTTTCTATTGATGTCATAACTGCACATGCGACTAGGGACCGTAGCTGCGGACTCGCAGAAGCAGATATGGAGCCTCAAAATCGGCCTTAGGCGAAGTGAGAGAAGGCGTAGATGCGGGATGTGATGCGCACCTGTGGGCCCGCGAATGCAGAGCCTGGATCGTAGGTGTGGAAATGGGACTTAAGTGAGTAACCGTAGAAGCGGTGCTTTGACCGCAGAAGCAGTAGCGCAGATGCAACCATTTAACCGCAGGTGCGGTTTTACTGGGTCAAAATATATGAGTTTTACCCTTCGCAATTTTGAGTGAGTTTTCACCATATTTCATTCGAGAGAAAGCGTTGGAGAGCTAATTGAAGAGGTAATTCAAGAAGGTTTCGTTGAGGTAAGATTTTTGAACATAAAACTTGTTTCTATGGTGTTATTTAACGGACTAGGCTTGTAATTTATGGAAATTTGTGGTTGAAATTGAAGGAAACTAGGGCTTGAAATTGGAGACCTAAAATTTGGGATTCGAGGGGTCATTTATGGTTAAATTTTGGTAAATTTGGTATGTATGAACTCGTGAGAGGATAAGGCTTCCATTGATGTTAATTTTGTCGGATTCCGAGACCTGGGCCCGAGGGTTGGGTTTGGCTAATTTTGGGATTCTTGATGTAAATTGGTTATTTTCAAGTGGACTTTGTTTCCTTAGCATATTTTGATGGTATGGTACTATTTTTGGCTAAATTTGGAGCATACGGAGACCGATTGGAGAGGCAAAGACATCGCGGGATAGGGTTGGACCGGATTGAGGTAAGTAATGATTGTAAATATTGTCCTGAGGGTATGAAACCCCGGATTTTATATCGTTGTGCACCATTGGGGATTATGACTTTGTCCATCCAGTACGACTATTAAGTCGCGTATTTTACTTGAAAACTATTTGATATTGTTATATTTTGGAAAGTATTAATGTGTTTGGGGCTAAATGTCGTGTCTGGGCCTTGTGCCGATTGTTTGGACCCTTAGGGGCTTTTACTACTATTTTTCCTCACTGTTTTGGTTTAATGTTTACACTCAGTCATGCTATGTTCTTACTGTTATCATAACTTAATTTTATTCACTCCTTTTGATTTCATAAATGATTTTGAGTCGAGTACTTGTTTTACTGTTAGCCTGAGGGGCTTGAGTGAGATCTGATTGAGTGAGAACGAGGGCCTGTGTTGTGAGGATATCATGGGATCGGGTTGCGTGCCACAGAATGTGGTACTGATTTGTGATATATGAGAGGCCGAGGGCCTGATTTATTATGCCACGAGGTGGCTTGTGACTGATATGAGGCCGAGAGCCTGTTTGATTATGCCACGAGATGACTTCTTATTGCGCTTGGGCCGTAAGGGCTCCTCCCGGAGTCTGTACACCCTAGTGAGTACGGGTATCCAGTGTGAGTGATGTCATGTACCCCGAGGGGCTGTTGTTGTTTCATATTGATGCTCGAGGGGCTGTTCTTGATCCATGTTTTGTTCAAGGGGTGGTTCTTGCTTTATGTTAGGCTGAGGGGCTGATTACGAGTGATTGTGAGGTAGCCCGATGGGCTGGTTCTGTTGATATTGTGCCCGAGGGATGGTTTATGATACATGTTTTGCCGGAGCGGCTGTTTACATTTCTATCATTTTTAATTACTGTTTTTATCACTTGTTTGAAACTATTGGAAAATGTTTTAAAAAGGAAAGGGTTTTTAGTGAAACTGAGTTGGATTTACGAAATAAATGATTTATGTACTATTTTGGAAATGTACTGTATTTGCTGTAGTGTTATGACGTGGCTTACGTATTTTCTTACTGCTCAGATTTAATTTACTTTTATTACTTACTGAATTGGCATACTCACATTACTCCCTACACCTTGTGTGCAGATTCAGGTATTTCTGAACCCGGTAGTGGGTGTTGATTGCTTAGTGGCAGAGTCATTGGAGTTAGCAAGGTAGCTGCCCGACGTTTGCAACACTGCTTTTCTCCCTCTTGTCTTCCTTAGACTGTATTTAGTACATTTTTAGACACTTAGTTATATTTAGACCTTAGTAGATGCTCGTGACTTGTGACACCCAATTTCGGGCTTGTGTATTTATTCTGCACTATTCATTTAGACTTACATTATTAGATTATTGATTAATGAAAGGCTTAAAATGACTTTTATTGAATAATGGCTAATTCGGGAATTATGTCGATTGGCCTAGTTTCATAATAGACGTCATCACGACCGGGTCGGTTTTTGGGTCGTGACACGTGTTTGATGTCATTGAGTTGTTTTGGCTAGATTTGACAGTTCAAATGACGATTAAAGTGGCAAGGGATTTTTAGAATATTGATTTGGCTTGTTTGAGGTAAGTATCTTGCCTAACATTGAGTGCGAAAAATACCCCTTAGGATTTAACCTGAATTGTTTATTCACATTATGTGAGAAATAACGTGCACACGAGGTGACGAACGTGTACATGGATGTTATGCATGGCTTATGACCAAATTAGACCTTAGGCTATTAATATGCCTTAATTTGAGAATGTGCTTTATATGAAACATGCTTAATCACCTTGTGACTGTATGAACATGATCGCTACAATTGATTTAGCCATAGTCATGCTTAATATATTGAACACCGGTCCGTATTTTTTACTGTTATCTTGTCCTTGTATACCTTGTTGATAAAATGTGAGCTTATATCTTTGATGAAAAATTGGCATTATTGTTTCGTAATAATTGTGGCACGTATGGACATGTCCGGTGGATTATTTGGGTGTTGGCACGAGGTTTTTACCATGCGATTGTGATTGATATTGTTGTTATTGTAGAGTGCAGAGCAATAATGGTGGATATTTTTATTGCATCAGGTGCGAAGCGATACAGATGGATATTGTGATTGTTGTCAGATGTAGAACAATATGAACAAAAATTGATATCGTTATCGAGTCAGAGCGATACAAATGGATATTGTTATTGTTGTCAGGTGCATAGAAATACGTATGTATATTGTTATTTTTCTAGGGTGTAGAGTGATAAGGGTGGATATTCTTATTCTGATAAAAACGTGGGTACGAGGTGTCATATGCTTGTATTTTTATTTGATGATTTATTGTCAAAGCTGAACCTTTACTTGCTTTGATTTGTTATCACATGTTCTAAAGAGATTGTTGATATTGATTTCACTTTATATTTTATTGCCAATTATTGATATATTGCATAGGTTATTTGACTAGTGAGTATCATATGACTTGAACCTCGTCACTACTTCACTGAGGTTAGTGTTGATACTTACTATGTACCGATTGTGGTGCAATCATTCTATGCTTTTGCATATCTAGGTGTTGGAGGTAGCGGCCCTAGGTAGTGGGTACTTATACTGGTCGCGAAGATTCAAGACAGAGCTGCATGATCGTCAGTGTCATCCTACTTTGCTTCATATTTGGATATGTTTGGTGATTCTCTGGATACTCTTGTTTATGTGTATACACCCATTGGGGATTCAATAGTGGTGGACCGTGTCTATCGTTCTTGTTTTGTCACTATTGGGGACTACGAGACTAGGGTTGATCTTTTGTGTCTTAATATAGTGTATTTTAATACAATTTTGGGTATAGATTGGTTATCACCGTACCACGCTATTCTTGATTGTCACGCTACGGCCGTGACGTTGGCTATGAGGGTTTTCAAAGTTAGAGTGCAGAGGTTCCTTGTGTCATATTCCTATTAAGGTGGTCTCTTTTCTGAAGGCTCAACAGTTGGTTGAGAAGGAGTGCTCAACGTACGTAGCCTTTGTGAGAGATGTGGGTACTAATAATCCCAAGGTTGATTTAGTCCCAGTGGTGAGGGGGTTTCCATATGTTTTCCCTATACACCTACTAGGCATGCCACTCAATTTGGACATTGAATTTGGTATTGACTTGGCATTGAGCACTCAACCTATATCTATTTCACCATATATCATGGCATAAGCAGAGTTGAAGAAATCGAAGGAACAGTTGGAGGCTGAGTGTGTCATCTTGGGGTGCTCCGATTCTATTAGTGAAGAAGAAAGATGATTCCGTGAGAATGTGCCTTGACCATCAATTGAACAAGTTTATCATCAACAAGTATCCATTACCGCATATTGATAATTTATTTAATCACCTTCAGGGTGCTAGGGTATTCTCGAATATTGACTTGAGACCAAGGTACCATCAGTTGAAGATCAGGGCTTCAAACATTCCTAAGATGGCCTTCAGTACCCGTTACATGCATTATGAGTTCTTGGTGATTTGGCTTGTTTGAGGTATGGGAAAAATACCCCTTAAATTTGACCTTAATTATTTATTCGTGCTATGTGACAAGCAACGTGTGCACGAGGTGATGAGCGTGTACACGGGTGTTATGTGTGGTTTATGACCAAAATTAGACCTTAGGTTATTAATATCCCTTAATTTTAGAATGTTTTTATATGAAACATACTTTGACAAGAGGGGTTGCTTTGATGGTAAGCAACCTCCACTTCCAACCAAGAGGTTGTAAGTTCGAGTCTCCCCAAGAGCAAGGTGGGAAGTTCTTGGAGGGAAGGATGCCGAGGGTCTATTTGGAGACAGCCTCTCTACCACAGGGTAGGGGTAAGGTCTGCGTACACATTACCCTCCCCAGACCCTACTAAGTGGGATTATATTGGGTTGTTGTTGTTGTTGTTTTTATTGTATACTTAATTACTTTGGGACTACATGAACGTGCCATTATAGTTTATTTAGCCGTAGTCATGATATATATATGTTGTACACCCATCCATAGTTCTTTTATCATCTTGTCCTTGTGCACCTTATTGATAAATTGTGAGCTTATATCTTTGATGAAAATTTAGCATCATTTGTTTTGTGATAATTGTGGAACATGTGG
The DNA here is from genome assembly GCA_026770625.1 of Nicotiana glauca. NCBI lineage: Eukaryota > Viridiplantae > Streptophyta > Magnoliopsida > Solanales > Solanaceae > Nicotiana > Nicotiana glauca. Next base: position 89,240 of record MU732518.1, read on the forward strand.
ACATGTTGGGCGGATTGTTTGGGTGTTGGCACAAGGTTTTTGCTGTGCAATTGTGGTTGATACTGTTGTTATCATTGGATGTGAAGCGATAAGGGTTATTGCGTCAGGTGCAGAGCGATAGAGATTAATATCATTACTATTTTTGGGTGCGGAGCAATACAAATGGATATTGTTATTGTTTTTACGGGTGCAGAGTAATACGAATGGATATTGTCATTATGTCGAGTGTGGAGCGAATACTGATGGATATTGTTATTGTACTAGGGTGCAAAGTGATAGTGGTGCATATTGTTATTGTGATAAAAATTATATATACGAGGTGTCATATGGTTGTATTTCTATTTGACGACTTGTCAAAATTGAACATTTACTTGGATTGAGATGTTATCACATGTTCTAAAGAGATTGTTGTTGATCTTATGTTTATATTGTATTGCCCCATTTGTTGATATATTGCACATATTATTTGACTAGGGAGTATTATAGAACTTAAAGTTTTTTTCCGTGCCAAAAGTATTATTATCCCTTTTTTCTGTGTAATTTCTTCCGTGGAAAAAGTTATTTTCTTCTATGAATGAAATCCACAAAATCGAAGAGACGTGTGAGACATTCTCGTACACGTGTTCTTCAGTTCAAATTCCCAAAATCTGATTTTCTGCTAAACAATATATATAGCAGTTCAATTCAGTTCACTCCATCACGACGAAGATTACTGTCAGCAAACTCGACCAAATTACTCACATTTCCAAAGTACCATTTTATTTTGCCTTAAACAACACAAACAAGCCATGGGCAAATTAGAAACTGTCACCACCACCTCTGCTGCCGCTGCCGATGACTCATCGGAGCTGACCACCAATTTCAAGCTAGTGGGTTTCAAGAATTTTATTCGAACCAATCCCCGATCCGATTTTTTCTCCGTTAAACGCTTCCATCACATAGAATTTTGGTGCGGCGATGCTACAAATACGGCTCGCCGTTTCTCTTGGTCTCTCGGGATGCCAATTGTAGGTAAATCCGACCTCTCCACTGGAAACTCCGTTCACGCTTCGTACCTCCTCCGTCCCGTTTCAGGTTCGCTTCAGTTCCTCTTCACTGCTCCTTATTCGCCGTCTATTTCGACGCCGTCATCTGCAGCCATCCCCAGTTTCTCTACTTCCACACACCGCTCTTTTACGACAACTCACGGTCTCGGCGTCCGTGCTGTTGCTTTGGAAGTGGAGAATGCTTACACGGCGTTTTCCGCGAGTGTTTCACGTGGGGCGAAAGCCATGTTTGAACCTGTGACTATTGATGATCAAGTCGCTATGGCTGAAGTTCACTTATATGGCGACGTCGTTTTGCGGTTTGTGAGCTATCTGAAAGATGCGGACAGCCTCGTCCTCCCAGGTTTGGTGAATTATCTTTATCTGACATTTTAACTCGCCCCTAACGTGCTGTCTCACTTTATTACCCTATTAGATATCCAATTTATAAAGAATTTTGTACTTGCCTTTTCAGTTTTTTTTTTTTTTTTTTTTAATATTGTTAATCCATTTTAAACCTGTTGTACCAAGTTATTTGTTATTTTTTAGTTATTAATCTCACTTATTATAGACGATTTCAAAATTCTTTTATTCTATTTGTGTATCGATTGAAGTCCATCAATTAGGTGAATAAACTTTCTTTTTGTTGATGAGTCTAAAGTGAGGTACATTAATGGAAAACTTTTACTCCCTGTGAATCTATTTTCTTTTTGGTCCATTCAAAAAAGAATGTGCGCTTCCTAAATTTGATAATAATTTAGGTTAAACTTACAATTCTACCCTGGATAGAAACTTTTATAACCACAAATAATGTGGGTCCTTTTGACTTGTTTAAGATCACATATTTCAAAAGTTTTAATTTATACGGAGGGAGTATTTATTTACTTATATTTTTTGTTTACTTCAATGAATCGATTTATAAATCACATTTCTTTGTTTGTTTATGTCCGCAACACATCATGGCTTGAGAATTTTCTTAGACCAAGTAGGTGGAACTTATTTCTTTTTTTTCTTTCATGAATGGTGGTAAGAACTTTTGCCTGTTTCAATTCATTTGAACCGCCTCATCTAAAAACTTAAATTGTTTGAAATGAACTCTTTTTATTTATTTATTACTATTTGCAACAGGTTTCGAAGCCATGGATGAAACAGCATCGTACAAAGAACTGGATTATGGGATTCGCCGGCTGGACCATGCCGTAGGGAATGTGCCGGAGCTGGGTCCTGCAGTGGATTACATCAAGCGCTTTACGGGGTTTCATGAATTTGCTGAGTTCACATCTGAAGATGTTGGGACTGCTGAGAGTGGGCTGAACTCGATGGTGTTGGCAAACAATGACGAAACAGTGCTGCTTCCATTGAATGAGCCGGTTTATGGAACCAAAAGGAAGAGTCAAATTCAAACATATTTAGAGCACAATGAAGGGGCAGGAGTGCAACATTTAGCTCTGGTTACAGAGGATATATTTAAAACGTTGACGGAAATGAGGAAAAGGAGTGGAGTTGGGGGTTTTGAATTCATGCCTTCACCTCCACCTACTTATTATAAGAATATGAAGAATAGGGCAGGGGATGTACTGACTGATGAACAGATTCAGGCGTGTGAAGAATTGGGAATATTGGTGGATAGGGATGACCAGGGGACCCTTCTTCAGATCTTCACCAAGCCTGTGGGGGACAGGTATGGCAATCACTCCTTTTTCCTTTGGCTGGTATGGGATGAGGTATCATTTATTCTGACCTTACACATTATAATGGACTCATGTCATAGATACTGACAGTTTAAAATTTTTTTCACATGAGGTTAGCTAGTTGCAGTAGGTTACATATTTTTCAAACTTTACATTGGTAGTGTATGTAAGTTAAAAGCTATTATTATGTTTCCGTTGCTCTATATTATTCTCTCTTTTTAAAGAAAAGCTGCTTATGACCTATGCGATATATATAATCCTAGAGAGCTGAGTGTTCGGAGCTTTGCAAGCTGGACCATGAAAAATGGATTCTTGAAGTGGTCACACTGTCGAGTGTGTAGTCTCTACAGGATGGGAAGTTCATATATTTGTCAGTCAAGAGGGAAGAATCAGGGCTGTAGGAATGGATGGATATTGAATCATTGAAAAATATGAAAAGGAGATATCTGAAATTGTAGCATGGACGGTAACAGTAAGGCATCAAATAACAATGCTTTACTGTAGCAGAGTTACAAACCATAGTAAACTAGAAGCTGGCATTACATTCTCTACCAGTTTCTGTCACTGGACTATTTGCTTTAATGATCCCCCAAGTTTAGCTAATATGGGGAAGTTCTAAAAGAGAGTGTTTGCGGATGGAAGTATGAGGTCTATTAATCTGCCTGGCCTTTTTGTGTTTTACCTATTTGTTCTTGAGCTGGGAGTTCAGGTGCCCAACCGCTCTATTTTGGATTAAGGTCGGTAAATTCAGTCAATAAATTCCTTAGGAGGGATATAAGCCGTTCTTTTTGGTGTTGGTTAACTCTGGTAGATCTTTGTATTAGTTCACTAGCATATCAGGAAAAGTAATGTTCCTTTCCACGATGAGACCTCACTCCACTCCAAGTAGGTGAATCTCATGTTGATTTCTAAAAATGAAATATGTGAAACACCCTCGAAACTGAAGGTAGTACAATATTTTTAGTATTCACATAGTGGGCAGTAACCTAGAAATATTTGCACCACTTTGCTTTTGCCCCATTTCTTGCTCCGCAGCTTCTTTATTCATGGTGTCTCGCTCCTAATTCTTGGGACTCCTATGTAAGCTATTTCTGGTGCATTGTTATTGCTCAAATATATTTACATTGGATCTTGTTCTTTATTTCATTACATAAATATATAGGAACAATCCTTTATTCTAACCTCTTTTATACTGCACATCTTATTTTCTTCTTTGTTCTGTTTGCATGTCGTCTCTCACATCTAACACTGAAGTGTATGCTCCAAAAAGAGCTCCACTATTGCCTTGAGATAGTGAATATGTTTTATGCCATCTTCTGTGGTTAAGGGACGTACATTTTCTATTCACTGTTCAGTCCCATATAAGGCATCGTTGTTCGTCGAACCGCGATGCTTTCACCTTGCTATCTTGTGGGTTTTCTCTTACAACTCATATACTCATTCGTTATCCGTTAGGCAATTTCTCCATCAAGGTTTGTGACCTTGTTGCCAGGCCATTCTAATTATCTTTTTAGTTTTCTTTCTGATGAGCAAGAGGGGTTGCTCTAATGGTAAGCAACCTCCACTTTCGACCAAGAGGTTGTGAGTTCGAATCTCCCCAAGAGCAAGGTGGGAAGTTCTTGGAGGAAGGGATGCCGGGGTCTATTTGGAAACAGCCTCTCTACCCCAGGGTAGGGGTAAGGTCTGCGTACACACTACCCTCCCCAGATTCCACTAAGTGGGATTATATTGGATTGTTGTTGTTGTTGTTTCCGATGAGCAAGGATGCCAGATTAACAAAAGCAGTGGCCAAATGGGTTTCACATATTTAGTAAAGGAAGCCAAAAGATTCAACCTGATTTCAACATAGCATTTTGCAAAACTCATTTTCTGCTCAAACCAGATAAACTTTCTGAGGTCGCCACTTCTCCCTCCAAAAATAACAGAATAATGGCAGTCCGTTCTTGTTTTGCACCTCCTTGAAGCTAACTGTTGCATTAGGACCACGGTGAGTACAACCAAATGTGGCTTGGCTAGCATAGCCGTTCAGATTCCCTATTGCAAACATTTGTGGAAGCTCCTGAGCTGAAGAGGGCTAATTCTTAACACTTGAATGTTGAAACAATTTCCTCGCTTTTAACGTATCATTTTTGTTTCCCAACTCTTTGCCGTTTCCGTTAGTTTCAGCTAAATTATGTAGGTTAGGATCATGCTTTTTGTCCTTAGAACTGTACACTACTTCCATTATAAATTTAACATCTTTATTGAGACATGTTTGGGCATGAAACACCAGAAGCACTATCCCAGGCTTTCTTTCTTTCAGTCTGTTGACTAAACTTCATTTTGTGATACAAAAGCAGCACTGGGAGGTAGAACAAGCTCTAACCTTTCGGCTGTTTTCATGAGAAAGGAAAAGCGAAATTTTGAAAGGTTTTAGTTTGTTAAGGAATGGGAAAATGATTCAATGACGGGCTCACGTAAAGTAATAAAATGTTGACATGGACTATATAAAGTTTGGAATACTAGTATTTATTATCATTTGGCTTGACATGTGCTAGTTAGGACTAACACAAGGAATTGGCTTGCGTGTTTCACATTATAGTGGAAATGAAAGAAACAGGTAAGAAGAAAAAGAAAAGAACAGTGAGCTTGAATCTTCTCTTATGTCAAGACGATTCATCATTTCATACATATGCTAGGAGATTTCATTGTTAGAGTAGTATTTTTGGACGATGAATATAATTGAACCCCCTTGCGTCCACCTAGCTCCGTCTCTCATCCTATGTTGTAACCATTGCACTTTTGCAAGTTTCTTCTAGTTGAAAAAGTATGTTTTGACAACTATTGTAATTGTTTTCTGCAGGCCAACTATATTTATAGAAATAATTCAGAGAATCGGTTGCATGCTCAAAGACGAAAAAGGACAGGTGTATCAGAAGGGCGGCTGTGGAGGCTTCGGAAAGGGAAACTTTTCAGAGCTCTTTAGATCCATAGAGGAATATGAGAAGACGCTTGAAGCCAAACAAGCTCATCAAGTTGCTGCTGCTTAACCATATAAGCATTCGCGTTCTTTTTGCCCCGTCTAAACGACATTGTGGACAAAGGCATCTAGAATTGGTACTAGTACCTTAGCTGCTATTTGATGTCTCTATTATTAATGAAAAAAGCTTATGTATATAAGTTTATCCGCCATGCTTTTATGTAAAGAGTCGCTAAATAATGGAAGAACCAAAACTCAGGTATTTTAGTGCCAGGGGATGATTATACCAGTGGAAGAAGTTTACGATATACCACAAGTTTTTCTGCAGTTTCTGTCTTTTCATCTCTTCCTCTGTTGTTCATATCGTTATTTGTTCATATGCTTTTGGATGAAAGATCATCTCTGCTTCTTTTTTACCCCTCAATGTGAGACAAAGGAGTCTAAAATTACCAACTGATTTCCAAAGTTGATATGGGCTCCTGATTTCCTTTAAATAAAAATTAAATACTCTGTTCTTCAAAAGGAGGGAGATGTGCACAGATAGCCATTAACGGCTCATGTCTTTATTTTAAAGCCAGCGTTTTAAATGTCTTTAGACTTTAGCCACTGTTTAATAAACTTTAACAGGTCGGACGAAAATACCCTTCTGCTCATGTCCTTAACTTCAAGACTTTAGGACTACATGTTGTTAACTTTTGAACTTGAAACTCTAAGTTTAGGACTTCAGGACTACATGTCCTTAACTTTTGAACATGGAACTCTAAGTTCAGGACTTCAAGGTTACATTTTCTTAACTTTTGAACTTGAAACTCAAACTTCAAGACCAAGCGTCCTTAACTTTTGAACTTGTAACTGTAAGTTAAGTACTGCTTGTCCTTAACTTTTGAACGTGTAACTGTAAGTTAAGGACTGTCTGTCCTTAACTTTTGAACTTTAAACTCAAAGTTAAGGACTGCCTGTCCTTAAGTTTTGAACTTGAAACAATAACTTAAAGACTGCCTGTCCTTAAGTTTTGAACTTGAAACTATAAGTTAAGGACTGTCTGTCCTTAACTTTTGAACCTGAAACTCAAAGTCAAGGACAGAAAGTCCTTAAGTTTTGAACTTGAAACTATAAGTTAAGGACTGTTTGTCCTTATCTTTTGAACCTGCATGTCAAATTTAAGGACTCTCTGTCCTTAACTTTTAAACCTGTCATGTCCTTAACTTTTAATCTTTGAACTCAAAAGAAACAAAAACAAGTCTTTTTTGCACCTGTTTTGTGCTATTTTTTATTATAAAATATTTCCTTACTTGATGAAAGAAAACCTCTGAACATTCACACAACTGGACAAATATGAATTAGGGAAAGTTATTAGCAACTAAAGCAGATCTACTTTTTCAATTTTGGGATCAAACATGTAACGATGTTGCCATTTTTTATTATAAAATATTACCTTACTTCATGAAAGAAAACCTTTGAACATTCACACAACTAGACAAATATGAATTAGGGAAAGTTATTAGCAACTAATGCAGATCTACTTTTTCAATTTTGGGATCAAACATGTAACGATGTTGCCATTTTTTATTATAAAATATTACCTTACTTGATGAAAGAAAACCTTTGAACATTCACACAGCTGGACAAATATGATTTAGGGAAAGTTATGAGCAACTAAAGCAGATCTACTTTTTCAATTTTGGGATCAAACATGTAACGATGTTGAAGGCTACAAGAATTAACAAATTTAGAAGCAAAATGCAACGCAATGCAAAATAATATTAAAGCAACGCGAAAGAGTGGAAAAAAGGGTAAAATTATCCTTTTTCTATTAGTAGTGGCTATTTTTGCTGAGCATTATAATTAGTGGATAAAAATTAAAGACACCCTTAATTAGTGGCTAATACACGCCATTTTTACTCAAAAGGATGCTACCACGGTTGTCTATTCCAGGAATTTAGTGTATTTTTAGCCGTGATTGTTTCAAATCTATATCTATATTTATACATATATATATATGTATGTATATATTTACTTCTGTTGATGTTCCATACTTTCACCCAATATTTTTGGATCATAGCATCCATCTATTTATTCAATTTTTGTATATAGATTTGGGTAGTTTTTCTCTTAAGTTTAGTTTATTTTCTTTCTTTGTTGATGTTCATAACTTTTATTAAGCATATGTTGCGAGTTGCGAATTGTAATAGATTCTCTTGAAACAGGTACGTGGACTCTATTGGAACTTAAAAATCTGACTTGCTAAATATGGTTTGTTCATATTAGCTTTGTCTTGCACGTGGATTTCTTCCGTATGTGCCTTTGATTTTCATTAGTTGTGACTCATGAAAAAGACGCTCAATGGTATCTTCATTCTCCTTCGTTTGTTTTATTTAATTTTTAGAATTTCGTCAGTCCTTATAACTGTTTCTTTGGAATTTTCGACAACATAATTAGTTTCTACAGAGTTTGTTGAATATTAGGACGTAGCTACTCTTATTAATATGCAAAGGTGACAAAAACCATAGTCTTTGCCATGTTCTTTATTTGTTCGACAATATAGTCTAAAGAAGGAACAAGGAAAATATTATCGTCGCTGACTACGTGCAAGTATTTAATATATAAAAGAAATCTCTAATTTATGACTTATATATTGCCTCTTAGAAGTAAGGTTTAGTAAGAATGCATCAAAAAAGTGTGTTACATTCTACTCAACAAATATTCAGTTACAAAAAAGTAGCCAAAATACATACTGATCATAATATTTACATGGCAGATTTTAATAGGTGTATTTGGTAAATAAATTTCAGATAGAGGTATATTATATAACACATGAGATAGTCATTAAGAATCCAAATTACTCTGGGAGTTCTTGTTTACTGTTATTGAGATCCAAGTCATAGGATATGAGAAATATTCGAAGGATCGGAACAAAGTTCCGTGTTTGATTGATTTTTGCTTATGGGCAAAATATAAGATTGATCGCTCGGTCAAAATTACTTGCATTCACTAGCCAAAAATATATATATAAAAATATATTTTCATATAATACACACATATATAAAAAGATATATATTTTGTTGACTATTATTATCACGACCCCGGTTCGTCCTCCGTGAACCATCATGATGGCACCTAGTCTGTACGACTAGGTAAGCCTAAATTGCGGAAAATAACAAAAATTTGCAGAAGTAAAACAGTTTATAAATAGAATAAAGCATTCACAGCATTTAAATGCGCCGCTCAGCATACACCATATATAAAACGCAAAGCCAATATCCAAATATAAGACCCGAAAACCTACGGAATCACAAGCTGAGAAAAAGAGAATTACTACACAGCTCTAACTCCGAAATTTATATAATAAGAACAAAAAGTACAAAAGGGCTAAATACTAGAAAGCGAGAATAGAAAGGGACTCCTCGGTTTGCGGACGTGGCATATGTACCTCGAAGTCTCTAAGTAGTCGCCTCCCTCAAGATGGTAGGCCTGAGAAGAAGTACCTGAATCTGCACATGGAAAACATGCGCGGAAGAGGCATGATTACACCACATCAGTACTCAGTAAGTGCCAAGCTTAACCTCGGTTGAGTAGTGACGAGGAAGGTCAGGGCCCTACTGAGGTTAAACATACTATATAGGTTCGACAGTATGAAATAAGCAGTATAAGTGAATACAACAGTGAAATAAAGCAGGTTATACGGGCAACATCAACTATACAAAAAAAATAGAGTAACCAGGGAAATAAATACAGCTCAGTACCAATAGTAACAACGAAGGTCTCCCGTGATACCGTCCTGTAGTCCCTATTACAACTGTCCAGTGGATCTTCCGGGATACTGTCCCGTAGTCTAACTATCAAAGCATGGGGATCTACCGGAATCCCGATCCATGTCCCAAACATAAATGCCCAGTACTGGGGGAATCTACCCGGTGCATTCCCGTAGTTCCATATAACTATGCTGGGGAATCTAACCTGTAGTCCCAAAGTGAACAAACAATGGGGAGCTACCGGAATCCCTCATCCATAGTCCCAATGTACATATACAGCAATAGCAAGAAGATATTCAAAAATAGAAATCTCATATCAAGCAACAAGTAATTCTAGCCTAACATGCTTCACGCAATGCAATAAAGGCAATTAAAGCAAATAAACAATTTAAATCAACAAAACATACTTTTCTAACTAACAACATGCTAAATTTGCAATTATAATAAAGCAGAACAAGAATTTCACTAAAATAACTTATGGAAAAAAACCGGGTTTTCAACAATTAACTCAAGTACGCGCTCGTCACCTCACGCACAAGGCATTTCAGATATCAAACATATCATATCCCAAGGGGAAGGTCCCCCACACAAGGTTAGACAAGCCATTTACCTCGAACAAAGCTCAAATCAATCGGAAACCATGCTTTTGCCACAAGTATCCGACTCCAAATGGCCCAAATCTATTCAATTCCATTTCATAATGTAAATAATACTTCAAGAAGCTGATTCTACAATCAAGTTCTAAGTTAATATGCGAACTTATGTAAAATAACCAAAATTCCCCCTTGTGCCTGCATCTCGGAATCAGGGTAAATTTATATTTTCAGAATCCTCACACTTACATGAGTCTATTCATATAAGAATCTCTCAAATCAGATATCAAAAACCCAATCAAAACCCCATAATTCGGCCTATGAAGTTTATCCATTTTTTCCCAAATATTTTCTCCAAATTTCAAAATTTAAAGGATAGATTTAAGTTAGGAATCATGTAAATTGATCTAAGTTGGGTAGAGATCACTTACCCAAGTTGCCCAGGTGCAAAAGACTTCAAAAATCTCCCCTCCCGAGCTCCCACATTCAAAATTATGAAAATAAGCTTAAACCCTCGAATTGGGATTTTAATGACTCTGCCAAGATTTTTGCGTGCGATCGCAAAGAGGAAAATTTGAGGGTCCTCGAACTGGCCTATGCAGACGCGATAAAAGGCTTGCGGTCACGGAAGAGGACAAGACCAGCTTACACGTTCGCGGTCGAAGTCATGCAAACGCGAAGAGTAAAAGGGGAAATGAACCACCAGCTCCCATTTCTAGTATGCGAATGCGGAAGGGAAATTGCGAACGCGAAGGAGGAAGAGGCTAACTTCTATGATCGCGAGTTAAGTCATAAGATCGCGAAGAACAACTTAGGCCCCCCCACGAATACACTACACAATAACGGAGGGAAAGCTGCGATCGCAGAGAAAAAACCAGATACCAGCAGTTCAGCAATTTCAACAAGTTCCAAAATGACTCGTTGAGCATCCGAAACACACCCGAGACCCTCAGGACCTCAACCAAACCTACGAACATATCCCATAACATCATTCAAACTTGTTCCAACCTTTAGAACGCTCAAAACACCTACTTTTCATCAGATTCAACCTTAAGAATTTCAAAAAATTCGAAACATATATTTTCGATCAAAAAGTCTACCAAACCTCGTCCGAATGACCTGAAACTTTGCACGCACATCCCAAATGACATAACTGAACTATTGCAACTCTTAAAATTGCATTGCTGACCCTTAGATCAAAATCTCACTATTGAACCGGAAGCTTCCAAAATTTAACCTTCGGCATTTCAAGCCTAAGTTAGCTACGGACTGCTAAAACATAACCTGAACACGCTCTTAACCCCAAAATCACCCAATGGAGCTGATAGAACCATAAGATTTTCATTCCAAGACCGTCTTCACCCTGTTACGACTACAGTCAAATATCCAACATCTAAGCTCTCATTAAGGGACTATGTGTCCCAAAAGTCTCCGAAACTCAAAACCAAACATGGGGACAAATCACATTTGCAGAAATAAACTTGGGGGAAGCAGTTAATAAGGGATCATGGCATTAATTCTTAAGAAGACCGGCCGGGTCGTCACATCCTCCTACACTTAAACATTTGTTCGTCCTCAAACGAGCATAGAAACATGCCTGAAGTAGTGAAAAGATAATGGTAATAGCTGCGCATATCCTTCTCCCAAGTCGCCTCCTCGGCCGGCTGACCCCGTCACTGAACCTTTAATGATGAATGTTCTTTAACCTCAACTTTCTGACCTGCCTGTCCAACATCGCCACTGGCTCCTCAACATAAGATAGGTCCTTGTCCAACTGAACTGAACTGAAATCCAACTCGTGCGACGGATCACCGTGATACCTCCGGAGCATCAAAACATGAAATACCGGATGAACTCCTGCCAAGCTGGGAGGTAAGTCAAGCTCATAAGCAACTTCCCCAACATGCCTCAATATATCAAAAGGGCCAATAACCTTGGACTCAATTTCCCTTTCTTCCCAAATCTCATAACGCCCTTCATAGGCGAAACCCGAAGTAGAACCCGCTCTCCAACCATATAGGAAACATCACGAACCTTTCGGTCTGCATAGCTTTTCTGTCTGGACTGGGCTGTACGAAGTCTATCCTGAATCACCTTAACCTTCTCCAAAGCATCTTGAACCAAATTCGTGCCCAATAGTCTAGCCTCACCAGGCTCAAACCAACCCACTAGTGATCTACACCGCCTACCATATAAAGCCTCATATGATGCCATCTGAATGCTGGACTGATAGCTATTATTGTACGCAAACTCCGCTAATGGCAAGAGCTGATCCCAAGACCCTCCAAAATCAATCACATATGCATGTAGCATATCCTCAAGAATTTGAATAGTTCGTTCGGACTGTCCGTCCGTCTGAGGGTGAAATATTGCACTCAACTCTACCCGAGTGCCCAACTCTCGCTAAACGGCCCTCCAAAAATGTGATATAAGCTGAGTACCTCTATTTAAAATAAAGGAAATTGGGATACCATGCAGACAAACAATCTCCCGGACATAGATCTCCACCAACCGCTCTGAAGAATAAGTAGTACACACAGGAATGAAATGAGCAGACTTGGTCAGCCGATCCACAATCATCCAAATAGCATCAAACTTCTTCAAAGTCCATGGGATTCCAACTACAAAGTCCATGGTGATCCGCTCCCACTTCCACTCCAAAATCTCTATCTGTTGAAGCAACCCACCCGGTCTCTGGTGCTCATACTTCACCTACTAGAAATTGAGGCACCTAGCTACAAATCCAACTATATCTTTCTTCATCCGCCTCCACCAATAGTGCTGCCTCAAATCTGGTACATCTTCATGACACCCAGATGAATAGAATACTGCGAACTGTGGGCTTCCTCTAGAATCAGCTCCCGAAGCCCATCAACATTGGGTACACAAACCCGACCCTGTATCCTTAATACTCTGTCCTCACCAATGATCACATCTTTGGCATCACCATGTTGAACCTTGTCCTTAAGGACAAGCAGATGAGGGTCATCATACTGCCACTCCCTGATACGATCAGATAAGGAAGACCTTAAAACCATGCAAGCTAGAACCCGACTAGGCTCCGAAAGATCCAACTTCACAAACTGTCTAGCTAACGCCTGAACATCCATCGCCATAGGCCTCTCTGATGCTGGTAGATATTCCAAACTCCCCAAACTCTCCACCCGGCGAATCAAGGCATCAACCACTATATTAGCCTTGCCCGGGTGATACAAAATAGTGATGTCATAATCCTTCAGTAACTCTAACCACCTCCTTTGGCACAAGTTTAGATACTTTTTCCTGATCAAATGCTGCAAGCTACGATGGTCAGTATAAATCTCACAAGGCACACCGTATAGATAATGACACCAAATCTTCAAGGCATGAACAATGGCAGCTAGCTCGAGATCATGGACAGGATAATTCTTCTCATGTATCTTCAACTGTCTGGACGCGTAAGCAATCACCCTACCATCCTGCATCAGTACCGCTCCAAGGCCAACTCTCAAGGCATCACAATAGATAGTATAAGACCCCGAACCTGTAGGCAATATCAAAATTATGGCTGTAGTCAAAACTATCTTCAGCTTCTAAAAGCTCGTCTCACACTCTTCCGTCCACTGGAACGGAGCACCCTTCTAGGCCAGTCTAATCATAGGGGATGCAATTAATGAAAACCCCTCCACAAAGCGACGATAGTAACTTACCAAACCAAGAAAATTGCGGATCTCTGTAGTTGAGGATGGTCTGGGCCAACTCTGCACTGCCTCTACCTTCTTTTGGATCCACTCAAATACCCTCACTCGATGCCACGTGGCCTAAAAACACCACAGAATCCAACCAAAACTCACATTTTGAAAACTTTTCATATAACTTCTTTTCCCTCAGAGTCTGAAGCTTTGTCCTCAGGTGCTGCTCATGATCTTCCCGACTCCGGGAATACACAAGAATGTCATCAATAAAGACAATGACAAAATAGTCAAGATATGGACGGAATACACTGTGCATCAAATGCATATAAGCTACAGGGATATTAGTCAGCCCAAATGACATAACAAGAAACTCGTAATGACCATACCGAGTCTTAAAAGCAGTATTTGGGATATCTGGCTCCCGAATCTTTAACTATTGGTAACCTGAGCGCAAATCAAACTTAGAAAACACCCGTGCGCCCTGAAGCTGGTCAAACAAATCATCAATACGAGGCAAAGGATAATAGTTCTTCATTGTAACCTTGTTCAACTAGCGATAATCAATACACAAACATAGAACCATCCTTTTTCTTCACAAACAAGACAAGAGCACCCCAAGGTGAATCACTAGGTTGGATAAAAACCTTATCAAGCAATTCCTGTAACTGATACTTCAACTCTTTCAACTTAAGAGGGGCCATACGATACGGAGGAATAGAAATGGGTTGAGTGTCCAGCAACAAATCAATGCCAAAATTAATATCTCTATCACGCGGCATGCTGAGAAGATCAGCTGGAAACCCATCGAGATAATCCCGCACTACTGGAACTGAATCAAGTGAATGGGTATCAATACTGACATCTCTCACATAAGCTAAATACACGTTACACCCTTTCTCAACCATACGTTGAGCCTTAAGGAAAGAAATAACTCTACTGGGAGTGTGATTTAAAGTACCCCTCCACTCAACATGCAGTACACCTGGCAAAGCCAACATCACTATTTTAGCGTGACAATCAAGAATAGAAAAATGAGGAGACAACTAGTCCATGCACAATATAATATCAAAATAAACCATGCTGAGTAACAACAAATCAGTTGTAGTCTTAAAACTATGGAGAGTAACCAAACATGACCGATAAATACGGTCCACAACAAGTGAATATCCTACTAGAGTAGAAACATAAACAGGGGAACTCAAAGAATCCTGAGATACATCCAAATGCAAAGCAAAATAAGAAGAAACATAAGAGTAAGTAGAGCCTGGATAGAATAGAACCAATGCATCTCTGTGGAAAACTAATATAATACCTGTGATGACAGAATTGGAGGAAACAACCTCAGTACGAGTAGGAAGGGCATAGTATCTGGCCTAGCCTCCCTCTCGAGGGCAACCTCTATCTCCCCGACCTCCACCTATAGCTGGCTGAGCAAGTGGGGTAGCAGTTGGAGCTATAATTATAGCCTGAGAACTTTGCGGGGCACCCTGTGGTTGAGAAGTCTGTGGAGGTGCACCCCTCCCAAGTCTGGGTCAATCCCTAACCATATGGCATGTGTCACCACACTCAAAACAAGCTCTAGGAGGACGTGGTGGCTATGACTAGCTCGAGCCCGGCCCGCTGGATTGACATATGAAAGCACCCGCACAGGAGGCGCACTAGAAACCCGAGGTGCATAATAAGGCTCTTGAGATCTAGGAGGAGCTGGAGCACTACTGTCTGCTAGAAGAGCTGAATGAACAGGGTGACTCATATAACCCCTACAATGATGACCTGCAGCTGGGGTATGGGCACTAGAATAATGGCCCGACTCTCAAGACCTTTTGGCCTCCCTCTCCTCTCTCTCTCCCTAGCATGCAACCCTTGATCCTCCTAGCAATGCTCACCACCTGCTAATAAGAAATATCCATCTCCAACTCACGAGCCATTCTAGATCTGATACTGGGAATAAGGCCCTCAATAAACTGATGAACCCTCTTGTATACAGTAGAAACCAACGCTAGTGCATGCCTAGCCAAACTTGTAACGGACAACATACTCTGAAAAGGTCATAACACCGTGGCGCAAATACTCAAACTCTACACGCCATACATCCCTGAGGCTCTGAGGAATATACTCCCTCAGGAACATATCTGAAAATTGAGCCCAAGTCAGTGAAGAAGCCTCATCTGGACTGTCTAACTCATAGGTGCACCACCACTCATAGGCGGCCCCTCAAAGCTGGAAGGTAGTGAAAGAAACCCCGCTAGATCCTGAGATACCCATGGTACGAAGAATGCACTAACACTCATCAAGAAAACCCAAAGCATCCTCCGATGCTAGACCACTGAATACAGGAGGCTTGTACTTCTTGAACCTCTCAAGTCTCAGCTGCTCATTCTCAGAAGCCACTGCCCTTTCCTCTGGCTAAACAGGTACTGCAGGCAGTATAGGAATAATCTCGGGGGCCTGCTCAACATGCACTCGTTACTCAGGAGTACGGGCGGCGGGAGTCTATGCTCCTCCCCCGGCCTGGGATGTGGCTGCAGTAAGGGGAAGTAACCCTACCTGAGCCAAAGTGGTGTAAATGCTCATGAACTACGCCAGAGTCTCATGAAAAGCTGGAGTAGTAGCGGTAGTAGACGTGTTAGGTGCCTGGACTCCGGCTGGAACTACTGGTGTTACCTTGGTGGTAGCTTGCACAGGTGCTCTAGCTGCACCACATGCACGTCCTCGGCCTCTACCCTGACCCTGACCTCTGTCGGTTGCGGTAGGGCGTGCGGGTGTAAGGCACTAGAAAATTTCGGTATGTAATTTTGGATTTCATAGTGCTAGGCAGGCTAATTATAATATTTTATGTGCTATTAACATGATAGACATCAATTGGATTTGGTAAACAAGTGTATAAGTCATATAATAAGTAATGTGGGATTTAATGAGAGGACTAAGCCTAATTCAAGTTGAAAAATTTCATGATAGACAATAATTTCAAATGAGTATGCATAAGAAAAAACTTTGGATGAGCATATACATACATATATAATGTTTTATGTGATGAACAACCTATCAAATGAAAGGTCTTCGAGTCTAGTTTCTAATGTTTTAAACCGTTTTTCATTTGGAGACTCCTACAAAAAGTTATGGCTAAATTACCAAATGACGCTGAAAATTGTACTACCGCACTGCCCCACGCAGCGCCCGGTACGTCGCGCCAATAAGAAATTCTAGAATGTTCCAAAATTTCCTTTCCAAACACATTTTTAATAGCTGCCACATGCCCCGCGGTGTCCCACTCGCCGCGGCTGTACAAAATGGGTTTTTAAGACCCGAACCCCTTTTCATTTAATTCATTTGGGGGTTCGTTATTTTGGAGATTTTTGGAGCTTTTAGAGAGAGGGGAGAGCATATCTAGAGAGAGAAAGAAGCTCAAGTGCCTTGTTCATCAAAAATCTCGCCCAAGCCTTGCAATCGAACAAGAAATCCTACAAGATCTTTGATCGCAGCAAACTCAATCTTACACTATGGTAGGAGGAGTGGGCGCTAAGACTTTTACCTGAATAGTGGTATCGGGGTCAATTTCCACAGGGATCTAGGAAGGGAGTTGCGTATTTGTTTAGACTAGGAATGCATGTTTACTTCTAATTGAACTTCAAACATTTTTGGGTTTTTGTTGTTAAATAAATACTATTGTTAACTACAAGCTAAGGGTAAATTATGCTAAGAGATATGTTCTAAAGTGTGATTAATTTAGAGAAAGGCAATAGGGTCATGGCATTACCTAGGTGGTTAACTAATGGGTAAAAGCTAACCAACAATAGATTGATATAATTGGGATCAATATTATAACCGTTGTATAATTGTACCCACTCTCACACCTCTCGGTAAAGAGAGAGATTTTGCCCAATTGACTCTCTCGAGACCAATTGGGTACGCCAATTAGACCAAGCAACTACGGTTCAAGTAGGGGGTTCAAGTAGGGTGATTACTCTCTAGAGGTTTAACACGTTAATTGGGACTACCATTTCTCATGGGTCCATCCCACTTCCTTGTTGGGTCAATTTTGGGGTCATAAACTCTCTTTCTCAAGAAGGGTCAAGACCCACAAATCTAGAATCAATGTTTGCAACCACCAATCCTTAATTAAATCATAAAATTAACCCAAATAACAAACACCCAATATCAATCTATCATTAATAAGAAACACCCATCAATTACCCACATTAGAGTTGAGCCACAACCCTAGCTAATGGGTTTAGCTATACATAATAAGAGAAGAAACTAAAGAAATAGAAGATGAAATAACCATATTAATTAATTGCTAATGTTAAACTACAAGAATCTATGATGAAATAAGCTCAAAATTCCCAAGTACGATAAAACAGATGTCTCACGAGCGCAGCAAATATCAGGTGTACAAAACTTAACCAAAAATGGTAAAATATTCTATTTATACTATGCTGGAAAAATCGGACAAAAATACCCCTGCGAGGTTAGTGCGGACCGCACAAAGTTGACACGGGGCCGCACTGGGTTGCTTGACTTTTGAAACTTGCTCTCTGAAGATGCTGATGCAGACCGCACAATGATGGAATGCGGTCATATGATGACTGGCGCAGACCGCATGATCTTGCAGTGCGGCCCGCATGGGCGGCTTGTGACTGTCTCTGGACTTTTGTGGTGCAGTCTGCGTAATCTTGTAATGCGGCCACGCTGGCTGGGCACTTGTAGTGCGGCCGTGCTGCTTGTGATTTAGAATGAAAACTCTCTGAACTACCGTAGTGCGGCCGCATGACATGATGGTGCGGTTCGCACTAAGTTCTGTCTGTCCTTGCTTTCATGATCTTTGACACTTGAGCAGGTTTTACTCCATTTCGAGCCGATTTTTTTGACTTTTGTCATCTTGTCGCTCAAACCTGCAATCAAGCACAACTTATAAGCATTCTGGGTCTATTTTATGGGAAATCCTGCATAAATCATAGGCAAGTATGGGCATAAAACGTGTTAAAATCACAGTTATCAACTCCCACAAACATAAACCTTTGCTTGTCCTCAAGCAAATAAAATTGGACCCACTCTCTAAAGGGAAATATCCAAGTAGTTCCAGCTTATCCTAAAGTAACCTCATAATGCATCAATTGGGACTAACAATTGCCCTCAATATGGATGCATCATTAACACATTTTTAGCTTTTAAGAACTATGGATAAAATGTGACACTAGAGCATCAAGGGTTGACTCATTTCATCAAGGAGCTTTTCTCAAATACCTTGGTCATTGTGGAACCCAAACTGACACATCCTCAACTCTCCCTAAGCGAACCTCACCTTTTAAAGTAATGACACACAAATCGAGGTTGATGGATTTTTCACTCATTTCACTCACAAAGAAGGTCATAAGCCCGGCTCTAGGTACCATATGCTTGCCCCTTGTGTAAGTATCCACTAATGTAGGTTCCGTTCCACTCAAGATCATACATGGTTTTTGTGGAGTCATTGTAAAGGATTTTGGGTTAGGGTAGGATATGTTTTGTTCAAGTGGGTTCAATCTTCCCTCAAGTACTTCTTTTGATTTATTTTGGCACATTTTCTTGACTCATTTGAGTATTCACTTCTTTTTCGAGGGGTTAGAGAGACACACTGTCGCTATTTTTTATTGCAATTCAACACATTTCTCCTTTTTCCACTTTTTTCACAACCTTATTCACTTTTGTTTTCTTTGAATCCCCTTTTTGACCTTATTCAATTTGGTCTTTTTTTTGTCTTGTCTTTTCTTCCTTTTTTCATTTCCTTCCTTTTCTTTTGCTTTTGCACCTTTTACCACATTGTTTCCTATCTTGTCTAACTCCCTCAAACTTAGACATTTTCCATCTACTCAAGGGAAGACATAGGTGCCAAGAGTGGGTGTCATTAAGAATAGGTATAGGCTTGTAGCTTTTGTTCTTGAAATAAGAAGGTTTAAGCCACAAAGGGGTTAGCTAGGGATCATTTCATTGATAGGTCATGGAATTGTTCAATCTTAGCATTTCGGACCAAGGAGGGCCTATACTCACTTCTCAAGCTAAATTTCACCTAGGATTTTGCCTCAACAAACACTTGGGGAAAGTTCTAGACCATCGGCTCGGAGCTTAGACTCATGGTTCGAATTCTCACCACACACACTCAAGGATTGCAAAAACGTCGAGTTGAGGGACCACAACAATCTTAGCTATGATTCAAGCGCACAATGGCCCCATACGACCATATGATTATTGTTTTGTCAACACAAAAGTCTCAAGGCCATCATTTTTCACCATCCTCAACACAACATTATGTCTTTGATCATGGGATCAAAGGCAAATGTGTTAGGCCCAAGTGAAGCTTGCCTAAGGTTTCTTTAACTATGAAATTTTGAAAATCAAAAGAAGAAAAATCAACAACGGACTCAAACCCTTAAGAAGGTTGTCACGCCATCTATCACTGGGAAGAGCCACCCGGTTCGCACAACACTCTACCCTTGGAAAGAACTGTGGCATTAAGATAACCAAAGACTTATTGAAAACACCAAAACTAAAACAAAAGGCTACGAGCCTCACTACTAATTAAAAACGTAAAATTTTAACAAAAAATAGAAAACCCAAATGAATATGTACAATGGGGAGTAGAATATACAACGGGGATGAATAAATACATAAGAGTTTAGAAGTAGCCAAAGTTAAGTTATATACAGGCCAACTATCTAATCCAACACATAAACTAGAAATCAAGCAAATATATACATTCATCCAATTGTATCATAATAAAAATAGTAGGGCGCACCCCCACGAATAAAAGCTGGTATTGTTGCCAATGCCAACTATCAAAATAAGCACAAAACGAGAGATAAAGGATATAGAATGGCTCCTCAAGCCTGGTCCACATGCATGGGGTCTCCTGTCGTCCCCTGATCCTCTGTAGTAACCGGGACCTCAGACTGGTCTCTGGTCTGCTGCTCTGAAGCTAGTATAGGATCATGCTGCTGGACCAGTGGAGCCTCTGGCACCTCAATAGATAGAATGCCCTGAATCTCAGCCAACTCAATCACGACTCCCTCAGTTCTTGGCAACTTTCTCTTCTTCCTCATACGCTTGGGTGCCTGCTCCTGCTGTGGCTCGGGTACTAGGACTGCTGCTGGAGGGGCTGGGTCCCTAAAGAACAAGTCGAACGGCATCTGATCCGCCATTAGCTTGTCCACATCTGCACGAAGTAGCTTGACCGACTCCTTTGATACCCTGGTCTTCCTCATTTTCTTGTGATCCCGAGCCAATTTCTCCAAGGCTGTGCTGTGTGTCCCAACTGCCTTAGTCAAGGCGGTTTGAGTCTCAAGTATCTTCTTCTGGTCGGCTAGGAGTGTCTGCAGTGTTTTCGCAATCGACGGATGAACCTGGACAGTGGCCGGGGTAGACTGAGCCTCAACTGCAGTGGCTAATGTGGATAACTTGGATGTCGCTACGGACATCCAGTTGTTCAAACTGGCCAATGTCATGGATAGCTTTTGGGCTGTCAATAGGTTGGTCCGAGAAATAGGCACAATAAGGCCAGCTGAAGAACTAGGGCCTGCAGAAGAGGAGGACCTATCAACTAGGACAGATATAGCTGGGATGGAGGGAAGCTCTGTAGAAGGCTCGACCTCAACCGGCTCCTCAGACTGGCTGCTTGGGGCAGAGGTGGATGACTTGCTTTTCTTGTCCCCCTTTGGGTTGTCTGGACCCTGAATACTGAACCAGGAGAAGTAGGCTATTGGGCGCACTGACACATCATAATGCATTTTCTTCACCTTCAAGTCCCTAAAATACAGTGTTAAAGTGTTTGGGAAAGGGTAGTTCCATGAACTGTCAATCCCTATAGTAGTGATTTCCCTATACATAACATTCCCCATATTGATAGGGAAACTAGCCATAATGGAAGCAATGAGCACAACCCGGGCACTTCTAGTTTGAAACTATTCATAGACTTTGGGTAGAAGTGGCAATTAGTCCTTGATTATGATACACCTCTTAGGGATCAGATGTCTTTTGGACCATATTTCCCGGAATTTGTGGAAGGCCACTTGACTAACAAATCGATCTTCCCACACCTCAGCCTTTCTTGTTCGTTCAACACCACCAACCTCGGGTACCACACTAACCGGGACCTCTTTATCACTATCAGCACTCTCCCTGGATTCTGAAGCTGTGGGGGAAGTGGAGTACTTGTCGCTGCCCGCTGCTGAGCCATCAGACGACTCAGATTGTATAGCTTGTGGATCTTGGGCTGGGACTGAGGGGGCTTGCCCCGAATCAGTTGATAATTCCCGAGAAGAAAGGTACTCACTCCCCGACTGCTCCTCATTTGTCACTACTTTCTTTCTTATCTTTAATTTGGGCTGGGGAGTGAGTTTCTTTAGCTTAGCTTTCTCTCCCCTGGAGGGTTCACCTCGGCCGGGTTATTTGGCATCACGTCCTCCTTGTTTCACCATTTTCTGCACACAAACAATTCTAACATGGTTAGTAAAGGCAAGTGCAGTGTGTTATCATATGCATAATAAAGCAGAGTATCAAGAAGCAATGGTGCATAATATACCAGATAGAAGCCATGCGGGCCGCGCCAACAAGGAATGCGGCCGCACAGGGCAAACTAAAGAATACCATCTCTCTGAACATGTCCCATGCGGACCGCACAAACATGTGATGCGTCTGTGCGGGACCAGCGCAGTCCGCACCAACAAGTCATGCGACCGTGTTGGTTAACTACTCCAAATGGGACCTTTCTGAACCTCGCTAATGCGGGCTGCGCAAACATAGAATGTGACCGTGCGAATCATGGCGCGGACCGCACAAACATGCCATGTGGCTGCGCTGGCCTCCAATAACGGGACAACCAGGGTTTAACAAAAATTGCTCAAATCTTTCACGTTTAAGCATCCTAATTTGTCCCTACTCATTTATAACATGCCCATCATTTCAAAGAACAACAAGAACAACATAAAACTATCCTAATCATGAACTATGAAGAACAAAAAGAAAAATGAAGAAGTTATTACTAAGGAAACATGTATAAAGTGTAAATTAGTACTAATTAAAAATTAATGTGAGAGATATGTTACTAGGAAAGTGAGGAAATGCTCTTGATGATAATGCAAAGGAGAGTCTCAGGATGAATAGTGGAAAATTAGGGTTCAGGGATCGATTTGGTAAAAACTTCTCAATGAAGCCCTAGGGGTCTATTTATAGTAAAAGAAAACGGGGCCCCAACTTACCGTCCAGCGCGGCCGAGTGAACACGATTGCGGGCCGTGCTGGGTCTTACCATATACCACTATGTTTAAAACCTCTAATGCGGGCGCATCAATGTGGATGCGGCCACGTGGTACAACACGGACCGCACAATTATGGGATGCGGCCGCACGTGCAACTTCAGAGGCTTGGCAATATTTTCCTTGTCCTTTGCAGACCGCACGAGCAAGGGTGCGGCCGCACTAACCACTTCAAAGATTGAGTACTTTTTGCACAGTTGTTTTGTATTGATTCAACACCATTCCTGCAACATCTCACAAACCATAAGCTCAAAAATCCTAATCTACAACATAAATCAAAAAGAAAGAAAAGAAAAAGATATGTGTTGCCTCCCATGAAGCGCCTGATTTAACGTTGCGGCATGATACATGTTACCATCATATCACTTCAAATGAATAAGTGCCACCACATGGCTGTCATCAGTCTTTCCCAAATAGTGCTTGACACGATGCCCATTTACCCGGAACACTTCACCATTCTTGTTTTAAGATCAAGGTCACCAAAAGAAATTACAAAGACCACTTTAAAGGGACCACTCCATTTAGATTTTAGCTTTCCCAGAAATAACCTTAACCGGGAATTGAAAAGAAGAACCATGTCGCCCACCTTGAATTCTTTACTCCGAGCATACTTATCGTGAAGGTAATTCATCTTGTCCTTATACAAGGATGAGCTGGAGTAAGCATGAAATATAAACTCATCAAGTTCATTCAATTATTCCACTCGGAGGTTGGCCGCAACATACTCATTCCAAGTTTAATTTTTTCAATGCCCACATAGCCTTGTGTTCTAGTTCCACCGGGAGATGGCAAGCCTTACCAAACATCAACCGATATGGAGACATACTAATCGGAGTCTTGTAAGCCATCCGATAAGCCCAAAGAGCGTCATCCAACTTCTTTGACCAATCGGTCCTATTAGTATTCAATGTTTTGGACAAAGTAAACTTAATTTCCCGATTTGAAACCTCCACTTGACCGCTTGCTTGTGGATGATAGGGGGTATTCACCTTGTAGTTAACTCCATATTTAGTAAGCAAATAGTCAAAGGCCTTGTTGCAAAAATGGGACCCCTATCACTAATGATAGCACGAGGGTTTCAAAACCTAGTGAAGATATTCCTTTTCAAAAATGCCATGACACTCCGGGCTTCATTGTTGGGAAGAGCCACGACTTCAACCCACTTTGATACATAGTCCACCACCACGAGAATATACTTGTTCCCACAAGAGCTTACAAACGGGCCCATGAAATCAATGCCCCAAACATCAAAAATATCTACCTCGAGGATTGTGTGAAGAGGCATTTCATCTCTTTTTTGAAATCCCACCAGCTCTTTGGCATGCATCATATTTCTTTACAAAATCGCTCGCATCTTGAAATAAAGTCAGCCAATAGAAGCCGCAACTTAAAACCTTTGACGCCGTCCTCACTCCCCCATGATGACCACCATAAGGAGAAGAGTGGAAAGCCTCCAATATGTTCATTTGCTCAGTTTCTGGCACACGTCTTCATATTACTCCGTCCGTATAAATTTTGAACAAGTACGGATCATCCCAATAGAAATCTAAGCTATCCCGCTTGAGTTTCTTCCTTTGGTTGGAAAAGAGCTCACTCGGGACATTGTTGGTCACTATGAAATTGGCGATGTCCGCAAACCAAGGTATGTCACCCATAGAAATTGAAAGAAGTTGCTCATTGGGGAAAGCATCATTTATCTCAACACCATTCCTCGGTCTTCCTTCTTCTTCTAGCCGGGACAAATGATCCGCGACTTGATTCTCACTTCCTCTTCTATTCACAATCTCTAGATTAAGTTCCTGAAGGAGTATTACCCATCTCATCAACCTTGCCTTCAAATCTTTCTTTGTCTTCAAATACCTAAGGGCTGCATGGTCCGAATGTATGATCACCTTCGCCCCCATAAGATAAGGGCAAAATTTCTCCATCGCGAACACAATAGCCAAAAGCTCCTTTTCCGTCACCGTGTAGTTTCTTTGGGCCTTATTCATTGTCTTGCTCGCATAATACACGGGATGAAACATTTTGTTGATTCTTTGGCCAAGCACCACACTAACCACTACATCACTCGCATCACACATAAGTTCAAAAGACAATTCCCAATTGGGTGCGGTGATGATGGGAGTTGTGGTCAATTTGTGTTTCAAAAACTCAAAGGACTCCATAAAACTCTCATCAAATATGAACTTCATATCCTTTTCCAACAATTTACAAAGCGGGTTCACAACTCTTGAAAAGTCTTTAATGAAGCGCCGGTAGAACCCGACGTGACCCAAAAAACTCCTCACCCCTTTTACTGAAGTAGGGGGAGGAAGTCTTGAGATCACCTCAATTTTCACCTTATCGACTTCAATTCCACGTTTTGAGATTTTGTTACCCAACACAACACCCTCTTGCCCCATAAAGTGACATTTTTCCCAGTTTAGTACAAGATTGGTTTCTTTACACCTTTTCAGCACCTTGTCCAAGTTCACTAGGCATTCTTCAAATGAGTCCCCCACCACGCTAAAATCGTCCTTGAAGAACTCCAGAATATCCTCCACCATATCGGTGAAGATTGCCATCATACATCTTTGGAAGGTCGCCGGAGCGTTACAAAGTCCAAATGGCATTCTTGAGAAAGCGAATGTGCCATACGGACATGTAAAGGTTGTCTTCTCCTGATCCTCCGGGACAATGAGAATTTGATTGTACCCCGAGTAGCCATCAAGGAAACAATAATAAGCCTGGCTCGCTAAACGATCAAGCATTTGGTCCAAGAACGGTAAAGGGAAATGATCTTTTCTCATGACCTTGTTAAGCTTTCTATAATTCATGCACACTCTCCAACTCGTAATCGTACGGGTAGGAATCAATTCATTGTTGGAATTAGTGACGACCGTCATACCACCCTTTTTTGGCACACATTGGACCGGAGAGGTCCATGAACTATCCGAGATTGGGTAGACTACACCGGCATCCAACCACTTGATGACCTCTTTCTTGACTACCTCTTGCATAGCTTCATTTAGTCTTCTTTGATGTTCAAGAGATGGCCTTGCATCTTCCTCCAAAATGATCTTGTGCATGTAAAAAGCGGGGCTTATACCCCGAATATCCGCCAACTTCCATCCAATCGCCCGCTTGCACTTTTGTAGCACCGCCAAAG
Source organism: Nicotiana glauca (assembly GCA_026770625.1). NCBI lineage: Eukaryota > Viridiplantae > Streptophyta > Magnoliopsida > Solanales > Solanaceae > Nicotiana > Nicotiana glauca. The sequence goes on from MU732518.1 coordinate 115,368, forward strand.
TGGCGTCAACCTGCAAGTTAGTTAAGCAAGACGAAAGAATAACTGGCAGAGTAAAATTAGGACCCAATTATTTATACCTGAGGTGAGGAGGAAGTGGTTTCAACTCCAACACCGGCGGCTCCTCAATAGATGGCTTTGTTGGGGGAGTTTTACGATTCTCAAGGTCCAATGATAACTTCCTAGGCTCATAAGAGTATGAGACCATACCATGCAAATCATTTACACATTCAATTCTCCCAGCATCATCATTAGCCTCCATGTTCAAAAGCACTGCTTCGAGTGGATCTTCAACATTGATCGTTGTGCTTGTGTCATTCCCTATCACCGCCGTGACAATGTCAATAAACGAGCACACCTCGGTGCTATGTGGTTTCCTCATAGATTTGCACACATGGAACATCACCTTTTCATCACCAACTCGGAAGGTCAACTCTCCCGCCTCGACATCAACCAAAGCCTTCCCCGTTTCTAGGAAAGGTCTTCCAAGGATAATTGGGACTTCAAAGTCCATCTCACAATCTAATATCACGAAGTCGGCCGGTAAGATGAATTTATCAACACGAACAAAGACATCATCGTTTATACCCAAAGGCCGCTTCATTGACCTATCCGCCATTTGGATCCTTATTGAAGTCGGGCGAGGTTTCCCGATTCCTAAAGTTTTGAAAACCGAATATGGCATTAAGTTGATACTCGCCCCCAATTCACAAAGGGATTTTGCAAAATCGGCACTTCCAATAGTGCATGGGATAGTGAATGCACCGGGGTCCTCAAGTTTAGGATCCATGGAGTGTACAATTGCGCTCACTTGATGGGTCATCTTGATTGTCTTACACTCTATTGATCTCTTCTTTGTAACCAAATCCTTCATGAATTTTGCCTACCCCAGCATTTGCTTGAGTGCCTCCACCAAAGGCACATTGATAGTCAAACTCTTCATCATCTCAATGAATTTCTTAAATTGGTTATCACCCTTTTGCTTGGCCAAACGTTGAGGGTAGGGCGGAGGAGACCTAGGCAAGGGTGCCTTGGCTTTGGGCACCTCCGGCTCGGGCATATCTATCACATGTTCCCTAGATGGGTTCACGTTCTCTTGTGTCTCCTCCTCCACCTCATGAATCTTAATTTGCACATCATTTCTCGCACTTGGTTCCTCTACATCATCAACCCCCGTAGGCATATCATCATCACGTAACTCATCTTCATCTACCATGACTTGATTCTCTCTTGAGGCATGCACATCACTTCCTCGTCCACTTCGCGTTGTCACCGCCATCACATGTTTGTTGTGCCCACCCTTAGGGTTTACTACCGTGTCACTTGGTAGAGCACCCTTTGGGCTAGTGTTTAAGGATTGTGAAATTTGACCAAGTTGCACCTCCAAGTTACGGATGGAAGTGTTGTGTGAAGCCTATTGCGCATCGGAGTCTTGGTTCTTCTTCATCATTTGTTCAAACATAACCTTAATTCTCCCAAATTCATTGCCCGAAGAACTAGACCCTTGAGATTGAAACGGTGGCGGGTTGTTCGGTTATTGAAACATCAGAGGCCTTTGAAAGCCTTGCCCCCGATTACCTTGACCACCATTGTTGTTCCACCCTCCTTGACCATTGTTGTTGTTGTTTCCGTTCCAATTGCCACCATTGTTACCTTGATTCCCCCAATTGCTGTTTTGGTTATTCCCATTCCAAATTCCACCACCTTGTGGATGATTATTGTTATTCCAATTTCCACCTCCTTGTTGATTGCCCCAATTCCCTTGGGATCTCCATTGTTGATTGCCTTTGTTTCCTCTATTTCCTTGGTAGTTGTTGATATATTGACAATCCTCACTTTGCTCATTATAGCACTCGTTTGAATAACCATCACGTTGTTTCCCTCTTTGCCTTCTTTTCAACATATTCACTCCTTCCATGGCATTGACTTGGCGCGGGTTTTGAACTTGTTGCAATTGTGCCTTCACCAATTGGTTCATTGTTGTTGTAAGTTTGGCAAAAGCTTGGCCGTGATCATGCAAATGCTTAGGCAAATGAATAACATTAGGATCACCTTGAGGAACGTTTGCACGACTTTGCCACGCCGAAGAAGCATCAGCCATTTCATCTAACACATCACAAGATTCATTGTACGCGAGTTTTATAAAATTTCCACCCGCCAATTGGTTTACAATACATTGGTTAGTTGTGTTGATGCCCCTATAGAATTTTTGTTGAATCATCGCACCATTCATATCATTATTTGGGCACTCTTTGACCATAGTTCTAAATCTCTCCCATATTTCATGCAAAGGTTCCGTTGGCTCTTGTTTGAAAGCCAAAATCTCCTCACGGAGCACCGCCATGTGACTTGGAGAAAAGAACTTGGCAATGAACTTGTCTGCCAATTCATCCCACGTTGTGATGGAATGATTTGGAAGCCTTTCTAACCAATCCAATACTTTATCCCGAAGAGAAAACGGGAAAAGCCTCAATCTCAAAGCATCCTCGGACACATTGATTTATTTACTCCCCCAGCAAGTATCTACGAACCCCTTCAAGTGCTTGTATGCATTTTGGAAGGGGGCACCCATAAAATACCCTCTTTGCTCGAGAAGTGTCAACATAACATTGGTGATTTGAAAATTCCCCACCCAGATTCGGGGAGGAACTATGGCACTTGCATAACCCTGGTTCGGAAGGACCCTTGCAGCTACTCTTGGTGGAGGCACAGGAGGGTCTAGGATTTGATCATTAGCATTGGCATTTCTATCTCTCCGTGGTACTTGAGGTACCAAAAGCTCATCTTGCTCAACATCTTTAACCTCCTCCGCGACCACGTTGTCAAGAGGGACATTTTTGTTTAGAGCCATGTGTACCTGATGGATCGACACAAATAATGTTAGTACAAAGAAGGAAAGCGAAGCAAAACACAAAACTAGCTACGCAAATAGTCAACACCGTAAGCTCCCCGACAACGGCGCCAAAAAGTGATCGCAGCAAACTCAACCTTACGCTATGGTAGGAGGAGTGGGTGCTAAGACTTTTACCCGAATAGTGGTATCGGGGTCAATTTCCAGAGGGAGCTAGGAAGGGAGTTGCGTATTTGTTTAGACTAGGAATGCGCATTTACTTCTAATTGAACTTCAAAGATTTTTGGGTTTTTGTTGTTAAATAACTATTATTGTTAACTACAAGCTAAGGCTAAATTATGCTAAGAGATATGTTCTAAAGTGTGATTGATTTAGAGAAAAGCACTAGGGTCATGGCATTACCCAGGTGGTTACCAACAATAGATTAATAAATTTGGGATCAATGTTATAACCGTTGTACAATTGTACCCACTCTCACACCTCTCGGTAGAGAGAGCGATTTTGCCCAATTGACTCTCTCGATACCAATTGGGTAGGGCAATTAGACCAAGAAACTAGGTTTCAAGTAGGGTGATTACTCTCTCGAGATTTAACCCATTAATTGGGACTACCATTTCTCATGGGTCCATCCCAATTCCCTGTTGGGTCAATTTTGGGGTCATAAACTCTCTTTCTCAAGAAGGGTCAAGACCCACTAAGCTAGAATCAATGTTTTCAACCACCAATCCTTAATTAAATCATAAAATTGACCCAAATAACAAACACCCAATATCAATCTATCATTAATAAGCAACACCTATCAATTACCCACACTAGGGTTGAGCCACAACCCTAGCTAATGGGTTTAGCTAGACATAATAAGAGAAGAAACTGAAAAAATAGAAGATGAAATAACCATATTAATTAATTGCTAATGTTAAACTACAAGAATCTATGATGAAATAAGCTCAAAGTGCCCAAGTAGGATAAAACAAATGTCTTACGAGCGCAGCAGCTATCTGCTGTACAAAATATAACCTAAAAATGGTAATATATTCTATTTATACTAGGCTGGAAAAACCGAACAAAAACACCCCTGCGGGGTCAGTGCGGACCGCACAAAGTTGACACGCGGCCGCACTGGGTTGCTTGATTTTTGAAACTTTCTCTATGAAGATGCTGATGCGGACCGCACAATGATGGAGTACGGCCGCATGATGGCTGGAGCGGACCGCATGATCTTGCAGTGCGACCAGCATGGGTGGCTTGTGATAGTCTCTATACTTTTGTGGTGTGGTTCGCGTAATATTGTAGAGCGGCCGCACTGGCTGGGCACGGACTGTGTAAGCTTGTAGTACGGCCGCGCTGCTTGTGATTTAGAATGACAACTCTCTGAACTCCTGTAGTGCGTCCGCATGACATCATATTGCAGTTCGCACTAAGTTCTGATTGTCCTTGCTTTCATGATCTTTGACACTTGAGCAGGTTTCACTCCATTTAGAGCCAATTTTTTTGACTTTTGTCATCTTGTCGCTCAAACCTATAATAAAGCACAACTTATAAGCATTATGGGTCTATTTTATGGCAAACCGTGCATAAAGCATAGGCAAGTATGGGCATAGAACGTGTTAAAATCACAATTATCAATCTTCGTCTAAGAAGTAAGGTCCTATACACTAGACTTTAATTTCGAGTTTGGAGTATAAGATGGGTTATTGAGGTATGATTCGTTGTGTAATAGTATTAAGTATACATGCATGTAAAAAGTTAGGTTTGTGAGAAGATTGTTGAACATAAATAAGTAAAGATTGGTTTGGGAAATGAAGGAAATCGTGTAAAAGAGATTTTAAATAAAGATGCACAACTAGTATTTGATAAAATGCTCAAATGAGCTGAAACTATGATTACTTTCCTAATTTGTGTTCAATTTTGTTATGTCTCAAAGAAGATTGGGATTACTAGAATTTTCAAAACGTTGTAGTAACTTAAGAATAGTTTATGTATGGCTAAAACCCCTTCTTCTTAGAAATTGAGCTTCCATGGTGTCCCTGCATATGTTGTATGTCCAAAATTTGATTTATGTAGTATTTGTTATTTCAAAAGATTTGGTGTTGCAAGAATATATATGAAAGGTGTGTCTCAATGTGTTCAATGTGCTATTCTTGGTAAATTGGGGATATGGGAAGAATGTGAACTATATACTAAATGGCCTAGATTTCAAGTCAAGTTTAAATTGTGATTGTTATGCCGAATCATGAGAATTCCTCTCTATGCTTATAACCTAAATTGCTCTTGTGTGTGCCCATCATCTTAAATTGCAAGCTTGATGTTGAAAGTGAAACTGATGTGGAATGTGAGTTATGAAATGTGGCCTAGTGCCAAGTAAGATGTGATAATTGTAGCCCTAAGTGCCTATGAATTGATATATGTAAAGTAAGGATTGAAATGAAATTGTGATTGAGGTAACGCCTTGGTAAGACGGCTAAGCCGATCAGGCCGTGATTGGATGCCATGCTACACACATGGTGGTAATATGTTGATATTGAAGCCGTAAAGTAAGAATGAAATGGTGAATAGGTATATGTCTCAAATGAGACGGCTTAGCTTATCGGGCCGTGATCGGACGCCATATTATACACACATGGTGGTAATGTAATGATAATTGAAATTGGAAAGTGAGAATGAAATAAGGGTAACGTCTTAGCCGATCGGGCCGGATCAGAATCCGCTTAAGAAAGTGGTGGTATTGTGAATGATGATAAACAGTATTAAAAGCCCCAAAATAAAGCTATGGAAATTATGTGAAAGCTATGTGATTCCTTTTATTTGATGATGTAGTGATTTTTTAAAGCTTTTGTTGAATCCCTATCATTTCTTTGTCCTTGTATGGTTGTTATTTCTAATGACTTTGTCCTTGTATGATTGTTCTTTCTAATGAGACGGTGTTTATTTATACATACTAGTGCTATTCGATGGCACTAACGTCCCTTTTGCCGGGGGCGCTACGTCTTTAAATAGATGTAGGTATTTCTAAGGCAGGCAGTGTTGGTTGCAGCTAGTGCTGTATCTTCATTTCAGCTGACTTGGTGAGCCCCACTTCATTTTGGGGTCCTGTTTCATTGTTTATCATGTACTTGGTATTTTGAGGTATAGCCGGAGCCTTGTTGCCAGCATTTCTATATTATTCTTCAGTTGTATTTAGAGGCTCCGTAGACAGGTTGTGGGTGGAGTTTGATAATGGGGAATTGAATTAAAAATATTTCTATTTGACAAAGATGTATAAAATTTGTACTAATTTTGACAATTATGAATGAAGTTGCTAATGGAAATGAAATGAAAGTCGTTAATGATATTTGTACAAAGTATGATTAATGGACTTCATCTCCTCTTTATTCATGAATTAGTTTGGGTAGAATGAAACATAGCAGGCTTGCTCAGTCGGGTTTACTTGGTTGAGCACCGGTCGCGCTTCTCGATTTTTGGGGCGTGACAAACTTAGTATCAGAGCCTAAGGATTTAAAGTCTCCTAGGATGTCTCGGAGCCATGTCTAGTAGAGTCCTTCTTATTGGTGTGTTGTCGACCACATCTATAGGTTGGAGGCTATTCGGACATTTAGGAATTTCACCCTTCTTTGATGCTCTGGATCATGCTGTAGAACTCAAGATAGGGAGATAATTTTCTAGCTATGTCTTATTCTCCAGATGAGTAATCTCGCTACCATAATCCACAAGTTTGAAGCATTAAGGAGGGAATGACTCCACCATTGAATCTGAGGTATATTATCCAAGCATTTGTTAGGAGAATGTATCGAGCCATGGAGGGATTGGTAAAACTTGTTGCTAAGGGGAATACCCTTGTTCCTATTAATGTCACTGCACCACCAGATAATGTAGTATATTAGTATGTTACCAACGTGTGCTATGGATGTGGAGTCGAGGGGCATCGATTAAGTTATTGCCCTATCAATCTAGAGTCACCAAGTAAGTGACCCATTAGTAGGTCATTATGAATGCCACATACTTTTCATTATTATATACATACACATATATTGGGAGTCTGTATAGATATGGTCTTAATAAGAATCTAAATCGCAAAACATTGCATGCACCTACTCTTTGAACGAGACGTATTATTCGTAAATCCACTCTCTCACAAATTTTATTATTTACACCCTTTTTGTGGAATTAAGTTATATAATTATATCCTTGAATTGATTTATAACTCTAGGATTTATACTTCCCACTTGCTTTTCCTAAATTCTCAACAAGGGACTATTCCCGATGAATTCCTTACAGAAATTTTTTATTTAAATGGACAAAATCACCTTGTTTGTGCCTATACATGCACCGTCATAAAGTTTACCTATGTGATGTCAAGTTCCATGCAAAGCATCCCATTGTTGTGATCCTTCTCGAGTCACTCTTTTTCTAACTGGTGTATATGGCTTATATGATTTGAATATTTACTTTACCCTCTTGCGAGTATCATCATGAAACCATTTTCACTGTCTAGTAACATGAGAACATATCCCACCTCTTATCGTATTGTACACGTCAAATGAAGGGGTCTCTTGTCTGTATAGAATTTACGAGAAATTTGAGATTTTTACAAATCTATCATAGGATGATCTTTTGTTTGCCCATCTCAGTATGACTTTCATGTCCACTAAGATTATTCCTTAGTAAGAAGCTCACTTTGTTCCTAGTATTGTGGTTGCCCGTGACGTGGTTGTGTGTTGCAGTCTAGTATTTGATATCGCAGAAGAATGTTCAGCTCATGATGTTTATTTCTCTTTACACCTCCACAACATGTGATAATTGGGTTCCTTAGTTAGTGAATTCATTGTGCTAGTTTCCCCATACTTTTTCAATAACCATGAGAGAACATATCCTTCTATGTGTCATTGTAAAACCTTCTTTCCCATAAGGACCCTCACTAGGCTCTCCGTCAAGACCAAGCTCACCTTTGAGGGTTATCGTAGCACAACGCATGTTTCCCTTGTTTTCTGTCTTTCATTAGCATCTGGGTATTTCTCAAGTCGAAATCCATAGAGAACTTATAATGAACATCTGCAAACCTTCCATGATTATTTTATACTATCTCATTTGGTTCCCACCTCACTTCAAGTTCATCAAGGGTTAATAGCATGCTGCAATTACTGAGATTGAATGATCTCCTTTCGATAATGGATTATCTACACATGTGCTAGTCCAACGAACAGTTTAACAATTTAACTCTCTCCTTTTTGGTTTTGGGTTGACCAAGGAGAAATACACCTAGTAACACATTCATATGTCAAAGCCTTTCTCTCAGCCAAGTCTTATAGCATTTTCCAATGTGGCTTGTAATAGCTGGTTATTTAGAAGTGTGTTATAGTGCTTCATTATGAAGTAGAGTTGCTAAACATAATTGAATTTTTGAATTCTGGAGCTATACATCACGTGACTACATACAGAGATCTTTTTTTCAGAAATTTACCCTTTATACTACCACCCTTCCTAGTGGTTACAATGTAAAGGTTACTTCTATAGGCTCTTTCACTTTCTTTTCATTTATCTGCTCTGTTTGTCCCTGTGACTTGGTAACCTAGTTTATTTTTCCCCGATAAATGCATTAAAATGTCTCATTCTTTCAAACTTATCCATGTGGGCACTTTGAGGCCTTGTTCTATACCAACTTGTAATGGTTTTAAGTACTTTCTCGCCATTGTTAATGATTTTCTAGGGTTACGTGGGCTTGTCTCATGGGTTTCAAAAGTAATGATTTCCCCTAAGTTCAATCTTTTAGTGCCATGATTTCAAACCAAAGTGCGTCCCCTTTTCAAAAGTCTTAAATGGGTCAGATTGGATGGGTTATGTGGCCTTCTTCTCACTCGACTTCTAGAATCATTGACTATGTCGTTGTCATGTGTGGGGAGTTTTTCTATCCTTGGTATTCCACCTCCCAAGGTGTATATGTGCGTTACTTATCTTTCTCCCAGATCATCATGTTAACCATTAGAACCTCTCTAACCAATACATGATTTCATCCCAATATTAAGATGTCCTAGCTATGTGGTTTCACTCGTGAAAGGTTGAGATTAGATGCTTTTAGATTTTTGCACATATCATGATTTTATCGATTTGGAAGACAAGTTGTTGTATCTTTAGTTATCTCATATGGGGTCAATTATAAGGAAGGGTTAAGCTATTTGAAATATATGTACAAAGTATGATTAATAGAGTTCATCACCTCTTTATTCATGAATTAGTTTGGGTAGAATGAAACCTAGCAGGCTTGCTCAGTCGGGTTTACTCGGTTGAGTGTCGGTCATGCTTCTCGATTTTTGGGGTGTGACAGCGGGTGCCTGATCATATCGAGTAGCACGTGTCCTCACCATCTGTGAGAGAATCGAAGACAAAAGTTTAGAATTGTGATGTCAAAATATCGCACGACAAGAAAATCAAATAAAGTGGAATTTTTCCTAACAATTATATAGCCTCCCGCAGATAAGTACAGACGTCTCCGCACCAATCAGCGAGACTCTAATGAACCGACTTGTGATCCATGACTCGTATGAACCTAGAGCTCTGATACCATCTTATCACGACCCGGGTTAACCCTCCATGAACAATCATGGCGGCACCTAGTCTCTACGACTAGGCAAGCCTAAATTGCGAAAAATAACCAAAACTTGCAGAAGTAAAACAATTTATAAACAAAGTAAAGCATTAACAGTGTTTAAATGTGCCACTCGGCATACACCATATATAAAACTCAAAGACAATATTCAAATTCAAGAACCAAAAACCCAAGGAATCACAAGTTAAGAAAAAGAGAATTACTACATAGCTCTAACTCCAGAATTTATCTAATAAGAACAGAAAGTACAGAAAGGCTAAATGCTAGAAAGAAGGAATAAAAAGGGACTCCTCGGTCTGCGGACATGGCAGATGTACCTCGAAGTCTCTAAGTAGTCGCTTCCCTCAAGGATGGTAGGCCTAAGAAGAATATCTGGATCTGCACATGGAAAACATGCGCAGAAGAGGCATGAGTACACCACAACGGTACTCAGTTAGTGCCAAGACTAACCTCAGTTGAGTAGTGATGTGGAAGGCCAGGGCCCTACCGAGGTTAAATATAATATATAGTTTCAACAATTTGAAATAAGCAGTATAAATGAATACAACAGTGAAAATAAATCAGGTTATACGGGCAACAACAACTATACCAAAAAAATTAGAGTAACCACGGAAATAAATACATCTCAATACCAATAGTAACAATGAGGATCTCCCAGGATACCGTCATGTAGTCTCTATTATTCCAGTGGATTTCCTGGGATACCGTTCCATAGCCCAACTATCAATACGTGGGGATCTACCGGAATCTCGATCCGTAATTCCAAACATAAATACCCAGTACTGGGGGAATCTATCGGGTGCATCCCTTAGTTCTATATAACTGTGCAGGGGGATCTACCGGGAATCTAACTCATAGTCCCAAAGTGAACAAACAAGGTGGAGCTACTGGAATTCTGCATCTGTAGTCCCAATGTAAATACACATCAACAACAACAAGATATTCAGAAATGGAAATCTCACATCAAGCGACAAGTAATTCTAGCCTAACACGCTTCACGTAATGCCATCAAGGCAATTAAAGCAAATAGGCAATTTAAATAAACTAAACATGCTTTTGTAACTAACAACATGCTAAATTTGCAAGTATAATAAAGCAGAACAAGAATTACATTGAAATAAAATAAAGGAAAAAAAAATCGGGTGTTCAACAATTAGCTCAAGTACGCGCTCATCACCTCACGTACAAGGCATTTCAGATATCAAACATATCATATCCCAAGTGGAAGGTCCCCCACACAAGGTTAGACAAGCCAATTACCTCGACCAAAGCTCAAATCAACCTGAAATCACGCTTTTGCCATAAGTATCCAACTCTTAATGGCCCAAATCTATTCAATTCCATTTCATAATGTAAATAATACTTCAAGAAGATTATTCTACAATCAAGTTCTTAGCTAATACGGGAAATTATATAAAATGACCCAAATGCCCCTCGGTCCCACATCTCGGAATCGGGTGAAATTTATATTTTTAGAATTCTCACACTCACACGAGTCTATTCATATAAGAATCTCTCATGTTGGATGTCAAAAACCCAATCAAAACCCCATAATTCAGCCTATGAAGTTTATCCAATTTTTCCCAAATTGTTCCTCCAAATTTAGAAATTTGAAGGCTAGATTTAAGTTAGGAATCATGGAAATTAATCAAAGTTGGGTAGAGATCACTTACCCAAGTTTCCCAGGTGCAAAACTCTTCAAAAATCGCCCCTTTCGAGCTCTCAAATTCGAAATTATGAAAATAAGCATAAACCCTCGAATTGGGATTTTAATGACTCTACCCAGATTTTTGTAAATTGCGATGGCAACGAATAGAGTGCGATCGCGAAGAGGAAAATTTGATGGTCCTCGAACTGGCCTATGCAAATGCGATAGAAGGCTTGCGATTGCAGAAAAGGACATGGCCAGCTTACGCATTCACGGTCGAAGCCACGTGAATGGGAAGAGTAAAAGGGGCAATGAACCACCAACTCCCATTTCTACTATGCGAACGCGGAATGGAAATTGCAAACGAAGGAGGAAGAGGTTGACTTCCGCGATTGCGAGTTAAGTCATGTGATCGCGAAGAACAACTTGGGCCCCCCACGAATACACTACACGATCACGGAGGTAAAGCTGCGATCGCAGAGAAGGAAACCAGATACCAGCAGTTCAGCAATTTCAACAAGTTTCAAAATGACTCGTGGAGCATCCGAAACACACCCGAGGCCTCCGCGACCTCAACCAAACCTACGAATATATCCCATAACATTATTCCAAATTGTTCTAACCTTCGGAACGATCAAAACAATATCGAAACACCTATTATTCATCGGATTTAACCTTAAGAATTTCAAAAAACTCTAAAAATACATTTTCGATAAAAAAGTCTACCAAACCTCGTCTGAATGACTTGAAACTCTGCACACACATCCCAAATGACATATCGGAACTACTGCAACTCTCTGAATTCCATTCTCACCCTCGGTTCAAAATCTCACTATCGAACCGGACGCTACCAAAATTCAGCCTTCGGCATTTCAAGCCTAAATTAGCTACGGACCTCCAAAGCACAATCTGAACACTCCCAAAATCACCCAACTGAGCTAACGGAATCATCGGATTTGCATTCCGAGGCCGTCTTCACACTGTTACGACTACGGTCAAATATCCAATATGTAAGCTCTCATTTAGGGACTAAGTGTCCCAAAACTCTACGAAACTCAAAACCGAAGATCCTGGCAAATCACATTAGCAGAAATAAACTTGGGGGAAGCAGTTAATAGGGGATCGGAGCGTTAATTCTTAAGACGACCGGCCGGATCGTCACAATTATTTTTGAAAGCGGCTATAAATATTTCTCTTTGATTTTACTGTAGGACTATGCTTTTCTAATAGGGAACCAAATACTGTACTACGGAGATTCTTAAGAGGGAGAAGAAAAAAGCAGACATCAACTCATATTTGCATGGAAAATTATACTATAAGATAGCCGGTACAAAAGATAATAATCGGAAAAATATATATATTTTTATATATTAACGTAATATACATATTTATATATAATTGGTGATCTTTTTATATATATATTTTGCTAGCGAGCATATTTGTTTTTGGCTAATCCGCCAAATATGTAACTTGCACTATTTACATCCCTGATATATTCGCAATACAATTTTTTTTATATTTTTATTTCTTCTTTTCTTGGTTAAGTTCACGCATACTAATTCAAATGGAAAATCAAGTTTAGTGTGGAGCTTTGAGAAATATTCCTCTATCAAAGAATTTCATGTAGGATGCATGTTAAAGATTGATTTTTCTTTATGTAGAATTATGAATTATATCGCGCGAAGCTCGAACAACTACACTAGTTTATATCTATAAATACAAAAAGGAGGATAGTTTGCATTGATGTTAAGTCAAGTGACAAGTTACTGTACACCCTATTGGAAATTTAGGACATATTTGTAATATCATCTAATTAAACTAAAAGATAAGAATATGTTTTGTATTGGAATGGAAAAATAGAAAATAAGATTCTTCTGAATCTGAATGGGAAAAAAAGTATATATTTTTCGATGGATAAAATATACAACTTTATCTTAACTAGTAAGGTTTAAAAAAAACGACAAGTGAGGCTTGCTCAGTTGGTAAGCATCTCTACCTACGATCGTTAGGTCCTGAGTTTGAGTCACATTGAAGGGGAAGTGTGAAAACACTATAGATCCTCCTAATTTGGGATTGGTTTAAAAAAAAAAGGTTTAAAAAAAGGAATTGAAAGATAAAACCAATACCCTTATCTTAACTAATTATAAAAATAGATAGAGGTATTATTAGCAAATACTACTGTTATTACTAGTGCTATTGCCGTTGCTGCTACTTTTAATAATAGTAATAATTATAATGCCCCGATTTTTTTTGGTATCTGTTATGTTCTCGCTTAGGCCCTAAATTGGGCATGAGGATATTCGAAAAGTTATGTAGGTGAGTGGTACCTAAATTTTTCGTCAGGAAGTTATATAGACATCTATAAGGACGGATAAATAGTTTGGAACAAATCAAAATATTTAAGCAAAGAAGCGAATATGACACATGACCTAACTTCTGGTAAGGTCATTTTGAACTTTAGCAATTCGTTGGACGGTTGAGATTTTGAATAGTTTCATTTGATGCTATCATGACCCAAATCTCACCAAAGGGGTCATGATAAAGTAAGCCAATCACATCCATAACATTAAATCATCAAAACATAATATAGCAAGACAAAATTAGCATAAACAGAGGAAGTAGTGATGACATAAGCCAAAAATAGCAATTCAAAATACAACTTCCCAAAATCAAGTTAGTACATAGTCATGAGCTCTAAATCGAATGCATAAAAAAGTCTCAAGTACAATATTGTTTAAGTGCGAAAATAATAGTATCATCATAAAGGATGGAACACCAAGGGACTGCGACGGTCATGCAGCACTACCTTGAATTCTCCCTACCTTCAATTCTTGCGACTTGCGTATGCTCTCACTCTCGAAGTCAGCTGTCTCCAGTACCCGAATATAGATAAAAATGTGCAAAAATATAGCATGAGTACGTGACAACTTATACTAAGTAAGTATCAAGACTAACATCGATGGAGTAGTGACGAGATTCAAGTCATATGGTATTCACTAGTAAAAGAACTTGTCCAATGTATCAATAACTAACAATAAAAATATATAACGAAAGAAAATACCAATAATTTGGTTAAAACATGTGATAATAATTCACTAGTCAAAGAACCTGTGCAATATATTAATAACTGGAAAAAAAAAATATAACGGAACACAATACCAATAATTTGGTTAAAACATGTGACAATAATTTAATATAAGGAAAATCCACTTTTTTGACAAACAAATTATCAAGTAGAAATTGAGGCATATGATAGCATGTTAAATACAACTAGAAAACGTATTGAAATACATGACAAAGTTTAAAGAACGCATGTGCATGATCAGGAAATAAAACCCTCGTACCACTACATGAAAATCATCAAGAGCGCAACCGATATTTCGCTGCATGTGCATAATGACGAAATGCCACCATTATTCGGACACATACGCATAATCAGGATCGCTACCCGCATTTCGCATGTTCATAATAATAATTACAATCGCACGACAAAGATCTTGTGCCAACACCGAGTCAATTTTCCCAACATGTCCCCATGTGCCATAAACATCACAATGCAATATGCCAATTTACCATCGAATGACATAAGATCATAATTTGTCAATAAGGTGCACAAGGACATGACAATGTGAATGGGTGTTCAACATATAAAGCAAGATTACAGCTAAATTAATTATAGCAATCAAGTTCATGCAATCACAAAGTGATTAAGCATATTTTTTATAATGCGTATCATCAATATAAGGCATATGCCAAGGTATATCCATCATAAACCACACATAGCATCCGTGTACATGCTCGTTATCTCGTGTACATGTCGTTTTTCCCATAACACAATTATGCAAATAAGGACAAAACCTAAGGGATGTTTTTCCCACACAAGGTTAGGCAAGATACTTACCTTAATAAGCCAAATAAATCCTCTACAAATAACCTTTCCTCTAAGCATCACCTCCCTCTGGCTCAAATCTATCCAAAAATAACTCAATAACATCAAATAAAGCTATCGGAATCAGTTTCATACAATAAAGTTCAGTCTTTACCCAATTTCTAAAAGTTAACAAAAGTCAACCCCAGGGCTACATGATCAAAATTCGAATCAAGGGGTAGATCTCGATTGCTCATAACTTCACGAGTCCAAATATATGATTAGATTCTAAAATTGAGTCCAAGTCAACTCTTAAATCTCTAATTTTTATTTTTTAAAATACAGTCAAAGCCTTCAAAAAATTCTCTTTCAAATTTCATGATCTAGGTGTAAAAGTCCATAAAAAAAAGAAGATATAATATCAAAATAACCTGTAAATCATTCCCTCTTGCCTTGTGTTAAATTCCTCTTCAAACATCTCCCTTCTTAAGAGCTAGAGTTTAAAATATGAGAAAATGGGTTTAAGTCCCGAGATCCCTTCTAAATAATAAGCTGCGGAAATCATAATTGTAACCAGGGATTCATAATTGCGAGCCTCACAAATACGTGAAATGGCTTGCAAATGTGTACTGGTTCCCTCTGCCGCAGATGTCGCAGTTACGACCAGAAAGCCCCCAAATGAGACCAAGTGTCGCAAATGCGGACTCCTCGTTACAATTGCATATGTCACATTTGTAATACTAGCTAATGTGAAGTTGGCCTTCACTGCCTAATATCACAAATGCCAGATTTGAACTTCTCTAAACTAATCTGAAACCAATCCGAAACTCACCCAAGCCCTTCGGACCCCACACCAAACATCTATACAAGTATATAAACTTCATATGAACTCGCTCGCAAGCTTAAAATAATAAAATAACATTCAAAACCACGAATCGAATACAAAAATAATCATGCAGCCCTTAAAATTCAAGAACTCCAATATTCACAACCAAGCGTTTGATTCCAACCAAACAATTCTAAATGAGATCAAACTTTGCACACAAATTCTAAATGAAAAACGGATCTCTTCCATGTCCCAAAACAATAATTCGAATCTGATAGCCTCAAAGTTAACTCATGATCAAACTTATGAAATTTCTAAACATTTCAATTGCCAACTTTTGGCAAAAAGAGCCAAATTGTCCTAAGAACTCCAAATCCAAATATGAACATACACCTATGTCCAAAATTACCATATGAACCTAGTGGAACTATGAAAATACGGTTTCGAGGTTGTTAACACAAAAGTAAAACCTTGGTCAGGTCTTATAATTTATTCTTCCAAAATTAGAACTAAGTGTTTAAATACACTTCGAAACCTCCCAGTGACCAAACCAACCATCCCTCCAAGCCTCAAAATGACAACCAAACACACAAAATATCAAATGGTGAAATAGGGCTCAAATACATAAAATAATTGGCTGAGTTATTACAAATGTATTATGATTTGCATGTATGGTTGGTTTTGATGTTCGAGAGGTTCAGGATTGATTTTAAAGAGTAATTCTCAAATTGGAAGCTTTAAGTCAGAAGATGTGATCAAGGTTTGACTTTTGATTAAACTACATCAGAATCAAAATCTGAAGATTCCAATAGGTTCATATGGTAATTTTGGATTTGGACGTATTTTTGAGGGTAATTTTTGATAATTTTGAACCACTTTGAGGTTGTTGGTTTTCACGTGTTTTGGTATGCATCACAATCGCCGGGGGTATAATGTGATCGTGAAGGGTTGTTGAGCTTGGGGATAATTGTTCATTGCGGTCGCGATGTGTTGTACGCGATCGTGGAGTATGATATTGGAGAGGCTGATTTTTGGTCATCGCGTTCACAGGCTTTATTTTGCAATCACGATTTGTGGAGGAGTTGGTCTACGTATACGCATACAGGAAGATTCGAATTGGGGGATTTTCAACACATTTGCGGTTGGGTTATCGCATTTACACTGTAGGCAGAGCTGGAGACATTCTCATTCACGAAGGAAGGGACATTATCGCATAGGCTTATTTTGGGTAATAGACGTTTTTTCTTTGCATCCATAGAGCAGTACAGGGTAATCCCTGGAAGAATATATGATTAGGATTTGGGGACTTAGCTAATTTTTACTGCCTTCTCTCATGGAAAGGTGATTTTGGCGATTTTGAAGATCCTCTTTTATCATCTAACATAAGGTAAGTGATTCCAATTTATTGTTAGCTAAATACATGTATTATATATGAAATTTAACATGAAAATTGGTAGAGTTTATTGGTTATTTTGGAATTATTGTTAGAAACCTAGAATTTAGTAAAAAGGGAATTTGACCACGAAATTAGGCTTGGGTTAAAGAAAAAACTATATATTTGCGTTCGTGGTACTATGAGTAATAATTATTTTAAAAATTTTCGGAATTAGGCGTGTGGTTTCGGGGTTGTCTTTTGTTGACCTTTCGAATAGGATTGAGAATTATTTCTAATTGATGAATGATGGATTCTTGAATATATTTTGATTAGTTTGCACATTCTTTGGCTGATTTCGGGTTGTTCGGTGTTGACTTTAGGTGTTAGAACAACAGAGGAGCCATCATCGAATTTCAGATTAAGATAAGTCTCTTGCATAACCTTGTAAAAGGAAACTTATCCCCGTAGGTATTCTATTTTCTATATGTTATGTGTGTTATAGGAGTTATGTACATATAAGGTGATGATGTCTGTGCGTACGCTAGATTTTTGAAACATCCGGATGGACTTAGACTTATACCATATTTTAATTGTACTACTTGAGTTAATCTTCCCTGTTTAAATGCCTTAATTCATTTTATCCTTATCTAGACATGTGTAGATTTCATAGTTTTGCTATTCTAGAGACTTGGCGTGTTACTTGATTAGCTGCAGAAACTATATCTTCTCTTACGGATTTACTCACGTGTCGTACTCATTTATTTGTTCGGAAGTTTCATGATTATTCCACTCATAAGTATATTTGCGAGTTGGGCTAGTGACCCGTCGATGGTTTCAATATTCCTATGGGATTGGGCTGATTGCCTCAACACTGTTCTTGTGGGACCAGACTGGTTTCCTCGGCAGGATTATGTAATACCATTCTTATAGGATCAGATAGTTCATCTCGACAGGATTATTATAATAATTCGACCGGTCATTTTGAGCATTTACAATTTGCTCAGTTATTTGAAGTCTTGAGTGGCTTCATATGATATGTTATGACTTATGTGAATTGTCAGTTTTAATCTTTAGGTGATTCGGGATTGATTTGGAAGAATAATTCTCAGTGAGTTGACCAAGTTTGATTTTTGTGTATCTGGCCTCGGATTAGTGTTTTAATGGTTTCTTTAGGTCCATATAGTGATTTTGGACTTGAGCATACGCCCGGATTTGCAATTAGGGGTTTCTAGAAGGTTTCTGCACTATTTGGCGAAAGTTGAAAGTTTGAAGATTTAGAATGTTCATAAGTTTGACTGGGAGTTGACTTTGATCATATCAGTTTTGAATTGTTGTTCCGGGAGTTGGAATAGGTTTGTTATGTCATTTGGAGCTTTTATGTAAAATTTTAGGTCATTCGGAGTTGATTTGATTTGGTTCATGTACAAAAGTTTATTAATTTTAATTTGAGGTACGATTCGTGGTTTTGATATTGTTATATGTGATTTGAGGCCTCAAGTAGGTTTGTTTTATGCTTTGGGACTTGTTGGTTTATTCAGATAGGGTCCCGAGGGGCTCGGGTGAGTTTCAGACGTGATTCAGGTAATTTTAGATGGTTTTGTAGTGCTGATTGCAGGTGTTTCCATTGTTCTTCATGATCGCGAAGATGAGAACGCGATATCGAAGTGATTCTTGAAGCTAGGTATTTATTACTTATTTGCATTCGAAGCAGGATAAACACAATCGCGTAGAGTTAGGAATGGTCTTCTTTGCGTTCAAAGCAAGATGAACACATTCATCTAGAGTTAGGACTAGTCTCTTCGCGTTTGCATCTTCTTCTATGCGTTCGCATAGTGATTGGGCTGAGCTGGGCAGTCGATGGTTTCCTCTTCTCTGTCGTGGTGTTGCTGCATGTTCTATTAGTTCTGTCACATTTGTGCATCGTGTTAGCGAGGTTTGTGCCTCGAATGCATAGAGTTAATTGTGGCAGCGTAATATTTGTACATCACAATCGCGCTGGTACTATCGCGATCACGTAAAGTACCACTAGGAAATGCATATAAGTACTCTATTTCGGACATTTGATTTATTTTATCATATTTTAACTTGGGGAGCTGAGACTTGGGCGATTTTGGAGAGGAATTTCACATATGGATTGAGGTAAGCATTTTCTATTTAGTTTTGCTTATATTTCATGATTCTATCTATGATTCTGGCATTAAATTGGTGATTTTGAAAGAGAAATTGGGGTTTGTTGTCTAAAAATTTTTTGAAGTGAATATTTTGGTTTTGAATATCAATTCAGAGTAGGATTTGAGTGAAATTAGTGTGGTTGGAGTTGTAATTGAATAGGCTGTTGAAATTTGTACGTTTTGTCGGGTTCCGAGGTTCAAGCCCAGATTTGACTTTTTGGTTTACTTTGAGTATTTGATTAATGATTCACCTTTATCAATTGGGTTTGTTTCATTGGGCATTATTTTGATATTTTTGAGTTATTTTTGGCTAGTTTCGAGCCGTTCGGAGGTTGATTTGTGCGAGATGGAGGTTATAGATATTCTTTGGCTTGCTCAATAGTTGTTTTGGCTTGTTTGTGGTAAATATCTTATCTAAAATTGGTCGAGGCACTAGTTGCCTGAATTATTTATGATAGTTACGTGCTATGGGTGTGTATAGGGTTTAAGGCCATGTGCGAGCACCAAGGTATTTACACATACTCGGGGTAGTGCTTGGGCTAGGATATGCCTAGAATTGACTGTTAAGCTTTGAGCTATAATGTTTCTTGTATTTTTAATATTGTTGAAAACTATTTGAACCATGTTTGAGATTACAAAGAAGATGGTTTCCTGAAAAAACTTGGAAATTACTATGATGAAATTGCCGATTTGAGCTATGATAGCACACTTGCACATGCCTACACTTTAGCATTTCCAGGAGAATGTGATTTGGTATTTATTTATCACATACATGTATTCTTGTTTATTTGCAAATCGAAAATTTCATCACAGTAATTTCCAAGTTTTTTCAGAAAATCATCTTTTTAGATAGTGATCAGCAGTCAAGCCATGCTATTATATGCTTATGTACTCGGTGACACCCGGATTTTGGGGGATATTGTATTAATTCATGGTATTTTCTTATTAGTATTTATGAGATTTTTCTCTTGAACCTATATTACTATATTTTCCAAACACAAAGATGCATGGTTTATTGTGATTGTCCGCTTGCCTAGTTTTGCTATAGGGGCCATCACGACATGTGATATTTGGGTTATGACAACTAGTGTAACATAATCTTATTGAGATGAATGACCTAATCCCATAAGAGTGGTATTACGTAATCATATTGAGGCAGATTACCCCATCCCATAAGAGTATTGTTTAGGCGATCAACATGGTCCTATAAGAATATCGAAACTTTTTATGGGTCACTATCCAACTCGCGAATATACTTACGAGTTAAATAATCATGAAACTTACAAACAAATAAGTCCGACATGGGATTAAATTCGTGTAATGACCTGGCCAGTTATTTCGAGAGTTGTAGCCCCATTCCCCCATTTCCTGCTTCTTTAGTGTTCCAAAGATGTATTATGACTTACCGGATTTGTTGGTTCGGCTCCAGTGTAATTTTGGAGTGAATTAAGATACTTAGTCTCTTAATTGAAGTTTAAGTTGAAAAAGTTGGACGAATTTTGACTTATATGTAAATGACTTCGGATGCAAATTTTGATAGTTCCTTTAGCTCTGTTAGGTTATTTGGGACTTGGGAGCGAGTCCAAAATGTGATTTGAAGGCCCGTCATAGAATTAGGATTCAATTGGCAAAAGCCAGAATTATGGCGAATATGACTAGCAGTGGGAATTTTGGTATCGTGTTTGGATTTGATTTCCAAGAAATAAAGTAGGTTCATGGTGTCATTTATGAATTGCCTGCAAAATTTGAGGTCAATCGGACGTGGTTTGATAGGTTTCAGCGTCATTTGTGGAAATTGGGAGTTTAGAAGTTCATTAGGCTTGAATCCAGATGTAATTCCTATTTTTGATGTTGTTTGAGGTGATTTGAGGATTCGAATAAGTTCGTATGATATTTTGGGACTTGTCGGTATGTTCGATTGAGGTTGCGAGGGCCTCGGGTGAGTTTTAGCTGGTTAACGAAGCATTATTGGACTTCAGCTGCTGGTATATTTCATTTGGTTTCCTCTTTCGCGAACACGAGAGGTCAGTCACATTCGCAAAGAGTTAACGTGAGCTGGGAGATTTTTTTCTTCGCATTCGCAAAGAAGGGGACGCGAACGTGAAGGTTTGGTCTGAGCGTGCATCGCGAACACGGAAGAGGGGTTGCATTTGCAAAGAGAAATGAAGACAGCTGGGGACCCCAGATCATTGGTCTCCACATTCGCGAGGCATGGGTCGCATTCGAGATGAGTAGAGCTGGTGAATCTTTGGGTTCGCGAAGAATTGGTCGCGTTCATGAAGAGTAAAGCAGAGATACAGTCTGAGTTGGCCTACGCAAACGCGAGAGGACGTTCGCGTTCGTGATGAAGGAAAATCCGGGCAACCAATATTAATTTCAAAATCGAGGGTTTGAGCCCATTTTTCATATTTTGAGCCAGAAACCACGGATTTGGGCGATTCTTGAAGGGATTTTTGTGGAGTTGATTGGAGTAAGTGATTCTTACATAGTTTTGGTCCCATGATTATATCTTTGATTTTATCATCTAATTAATGATTTGGGATGGAAAATTGGGAAAAAAGAGGAAGTGTTCTTAAGATGGATTTTTGAGGTTTTGAATGGGATATTTTTGTTGGATTTGAGTAAATTATGTATGGTTAAACTCGTGAGTGAGTAGGCTTCTAGGTTTTGTGACTTTATTTGTATTTTGACACCTGGGCTCGGGGGATAGGTTTGGGACAATTCCAGATTTTTTGGCTCTAATTTAGTAGTTTTCTTGTAGGATTGATCCATTTAGCCTATATTAATAGTATTGTACTGCTTGTGGCTAGATTTAGGACATTTAGAGGGCGAATCCTGAGGCAAGGGCGTTTTCGAGTAGTATTTTACTCGGACTGAGGTAAGTTAAAATTATAAATCTGGTCCTGATAGTTTGAAAACCCGAATTTTATGTCGTGTGATTATTTTGGAGGTGACGCATACGCTAGGTGATGGGAGAATGGGTGCGCACCAAAGAGATTGTGATTTGGTCCATCCCGTGAGATTGTAATGTCGAATAGCTTACAGTTAACTACATTTTCCTCTATTTTATGGAGATTTGACTAAAATTCATGTTAGAAATCATGCATAGGCCATATGATATCACTGTTGGGACCAGTTAAGGTCGTGTACTTGTTGAGTTAGCTGCTATGATGTCCTGTACTCAGTCATGATTTTATTGCGTACCATACCTCCATCTCTTCGTGTTCCTTGTTGATACATGTTAATATCTCTATTTGGGCTAATTTATATGTTTTTTGAGAGCCCGAAATACTAGGGAGGTTAATGACTGAGTTAGGCTAAGGGCCTAAGGGTGAGATATTCATATTGTAGTACGTGAGTTGTCCGTGTAGATCCTAATATAATACTATAGCACGTGAGTTGTCCGTGCGGACCATGATATGATATTATAGCACGTGAGTTGACCGTGTAACACATGAGTTGTCCGTGCGAATTATAGCGCTTGGTCTGTAGGAGCCATTCCAGAGTCGGCACACCCCTAGTGAGCGAAGGTTGCTATTGAGTGTGAATACTGAGGGCTGAGAGCTGAGAGCTGAGAGATTGAGCTATTAAAATGAGTTGAGTGACTATTATCACACCTGCTTTTTACCACTCGATAGGGGATATGAGGGAGTTTTTCCAATTAAAGTGGCATAAATCGAAACGAGATTATAAAGTTGATTTTTAGAGCTGCCACCTGGAATAGTTTATTTGGTGTCCCAAGTAACCGATTTATTTTAAATCCCAAATCAAGAAAATTTCTGACTTTATTTGAAAGTATATGAACCAAAAATTCTAGATAAGGAATTCTGTTAACTCGAAAAAAAGGTGTTAGACCTTTCCGGGTTTCGTGGTTTGAGCACAGTCGCTTAATCTCTTAAAATTGGCCTAATTATCTGATTTACTAAATGCTTTAAACCTATTTTGCAATTTTTAACTTTTAACCATTTATTGAATTATTCTGGAATAAGTTAAAATTGTCGTACACTTGGTTTTTGACACACTTTGTGAATCGTGTCACGGGAACCGTATCCATGATCTACAACATGTTTAATTTATTAAAGTTATTAGAAGTAGTGGCTGGGTCACATAAATGTACCCTCGAATTTGAAAATTAGGTATCACAACTACGTTACGGGAACCGTACCAGTAGCTATGAAGATTTATTATGAACGCGCCTAAAGCAAACTACGAGTGCTCAAAGTATTTTCTACACTAGTCGGCATTAATGTGAGGGCCATGGGTTATGGATTTATTCGTCAATAGCACACCTCAATTTAATTTACAAGACTTGTACTCAATTAAAGCTTCTTATTTAAAACTAGTTTGAGCTTAACATAAAGCTATTAAATATATACGTGTTTGGGAATATATGTATTAGACCTTTTTAATAATTTTGATAAGGTGTTTGGGCCAGCAGTAGCCTATTTATTATTTAGTCGAGGATCAATCAGCGTTGAAGCTGCATTGGGCTCAGAATTTGACACAGAAGTAAGGAAACTTATGGGCCCTCGCCATGCCCGATCTTATTTAAAGCTGGCCCACATTTGGGTTATATTAGGTGGGTCCAGTCACTAATGTTTACTAGGTGGGCCTATCCACCCCTACGTTTAAACTAGCCACACTTATATGATCATCACGTTTGTCCAAAAAACAGAATTGCAAAAGTGATTCACTTTTATATAGGAAAATCAAAAACCAAAAATTTTAAAATACAATTCAAGTTTGAAAATTAATTTCCCTACTATGATTTGCAAAACATAATAGACATGCATTCATACTATATGTTCACAAGGAAAACTTTATAATTGATCCAAGCTAATGTATTTAATACCTTGGCCCATTTTCCTAGGCCCAGACTTGTTGAGATTTATTTTTTCCCATCTGGGCTTATTCACAAGTCTATCCTAGTTTGAATCGCAGAAACATGCCTTTTAGACTTAAAGATTTCAGCCTATAGCCTTGGCCATTATACTACCATGCTTACAAAATACAATGATACAATAATTACACTCCTAATCAACAGTTGTTTTAAAATCTCAGTACATGAAATCAAGACCTAATTTATTACAGTACTTAGATAAATAAAAGCTTTCCAAAACCAGCACATTACATTAGGACCTATTAATACATAAACTACTAAGTTAACAACTAATCTTTTACAACTTTCATGTAATTAGTAGCCTAATGAACACGTGCCTCTTTTGGACATGATTTATCTATCAAAAGCTTGGTCTCTCACATGAAAAATACCAGATTCAGCATGCTACCAGCAGTAGAATTTTAACTCTTATCTTTTGAACCTGCTGGTTTGGCCAACTAGTGGCCAAATCTACATGTTATAGCTCATGAAAAAATAACCCAAATGACCTCAAATAAATACCAGTTTATTCATTAATAGAAGAAGAAAGAGAAGAAATGACTTTAAAAACTAATACTTAGAATTAGAAGAACATTTAACTAAAGAAACATCTTTAAACAAAGCTACTTTCAGAAGGAAACTACAAACATCAATGTGTTAATCAAACTACTCCTACCAGATGATTTCAAGCTCAAACTCATATAACAAAGGAATGATTAGATTCCTATCAATGTAATCAACAACTAACATAAAAAAAACTCATTTATCACATGTAATTTTACAGCTATAATTTTATATTATTTTTAACAAACATTACATGAAGAAAGGCTGAATTTAGTACGTTAAACAAAAAAAAAAAAATCAACAAGTAACAGATGAAAAAGTTGGTTGAAACTTAAGAGAAATGGAGCAGCAACAGAACCCAAACAACAACGCCCATAATCAAACCAGAGCGAAAAACCAAGAACCAGAAACAAGAACTCTTAAAACCAGAGTCTTCAGAAGAAGACCAGCCCAGAAATTCTAGTTAGGATACTAATGTTCTAGCCTTGAAAAGTTTTTAAGGAGTTTTTGTTTTCAGAACCTTTTAGAAATGCAGAAAATACAGATGAAAATCTGTATTCTTAAGGTTATGAAAATATGATGTGTGTGTGAAAGAAAGGTACTATATATAGGTATACAAAATGCCATGTGATGAAAGAATAAAGAATCATTCCATCAGCTACAAAAGGCATATTTTAACAAAATTAGACAGCTGAGTGTCCCTAATTAGTTCAGTACTTTTGTACTGGCCAAATATGGCCAGTTGCCCATATTCTATAACTTTCTCACATGGACTTATTTTATTTTATATTTGTCCACCCTTCAAACAACACCATTGAAGTTTTTCTTTCGTTCAAATAAACCCTTACAAGTTTATAATGATGCACAAATCAAACAAATATGGACTGGTCCAACAATTAACAAAAATAATGATCAAAACAATAATCAAGCAATAAAGAAAAAATGTAATTGAATCCTACAATAGAAAACCTAGACTAAACTAATTCCTATATGAATCGAATTATGGTGGAATCAGCAGGAATTTCATGCAATGAATAAAATACCACAAATGATTTAAAACAAACAAAATAACCAAATTCTATAACATGAACTAATATTTAAACTAAATAAAAATGAGCTAAATCAAATTAAAAAAACAAAACTAACAACATAACCTGATTGAACATGTATAAAATTAAGGTACTGACTTGAAAAAAAGGAAAATATTGGAGAAGAAAGTGTAAAGCCTTACCGGAAAAAAAATCGAAAGGAAACTCGGACCAAAGTTCATACGAGGCTAGCTAGACTTCTGTCATGCTTTGAAATAGGTCCAAAAATACATTAAGTAATCGTTTTTTCTGAGAACGATTTATTAATGTAAAATTTTCACTCACATCGTGCTTGAAACTCGAAGAATCAGAAGAAAATGTTGGCAAAGTGGGTAAACTAGGGTTCCGAATTTCTAGATATGGAACTGATAGGATTTTATAGGGTTTTAGGGGGAAAGGTTGATAGACTAATGTATAGGGGAGGCTTGGGAGTGTGGGGTATAATTTTGGAGGTGTTCTGATACCAGCCGCCGCCTTAAATCATTTCCGGTAAGGCGGCGACTAGGGTTTGGGCTTGTGAGATTGGGAGCGTATGACGGCGACTAAGTTTAGGTTAGAGATGGGGAATGGTATTTTTCTCTATGGTTAAGGGGGTGGATGGCTTCGGAGAGTTCTATAGGGGATTGGGTAACCAGTTCCAAGCCGTTGGATCAAAGGAATCCAACGACTATTATTGAGAGACTATGAAATGGTGTCGTTTAGGAGGGTGGGGATTGGACCGGGTAGGCTAGGTTTTTGGGCTTGGGTTTGGGATGGATTTTGTATTAAAAATGGCCCAATTTCAAATTAAATCCCCTTTTTCTTCAATTTCTTTTCTTATTTTATCTTTTTCTTTGTTTTTCTTTTCTTTTTCTTTAACTAAAATCCTAAATCAAATTCCTTAATTAATCTAAATTATAAAATTGTACTAATTATGTATTATAATATTTACAATAATTATTTTATCCTAAATTAAAGAAGAGAAAATTACTAATTTAACATCAAAGATTAAAAATATAAATGAATGACATTTTTTGTGATTTTTATTTTAATAAAATAATTAATTAACTAATTAATCATAAAAATATGTAAAAAAAAAGAAAAACCTAAATGCAATTCCTGGTGGTTTTGATATTTTTGGGGCATTTTCATGATTTTTATAAAAACTAAACGTGCAAAAAAAAAATGTAAACAATTAATAAAATCCTACAAAAAAATCCTATAAAATGGCAAATAATTGGAAAAAAAAATCTATTTCGTTGATTTTATAGTAGTATTTAGAATAGGGCAAAAATCACATGTTCACAGCTTCCCCTCTTTGCTCGAAAATACGAAGGGTTTTCGGGCAATGATAAAACGAGCAATTATAAGTGATTTTTGCCAATATGAAACTCCATGGGAAACATTTTTTTGTGGAGAAAGTATGACTGAACCTGGCTTCGGAGGTTGCCTACATATCCTTGTCTATAAAGGAATTAGTTCAGTGTCGTTCTGAAAGTTTTGGTAGCTGGGACTACCGAGACACTATGCTTTCACTGCTGTTTCTGCTTGCTAAGCTCCTTTTTACACCAAAATAAAAAATGAAAAGCTAAACTAGCTAAGCATATCAGCTATAAGTTACAAGATTCCTATCTATAAACCTTATAAAACTTGATCTTTAGTTTTGGCTAGTTCTTTCCGCAGACTCTGATTTGAATCTTGATGATCGTTAACTATAACCGCTAATTCATTCTTTTTCATCTTTTCAGATCAAGGTGGGACATGTAAAACTTGTGACTTTAATCATATCTCAAACAATCTGCATCTTTTCTCTGCTTCTACACTTAGAGCTCACTTTTTTCTCTTATTTTTCTTTTCTTTTATTTGAATCGAGACTTATTCTATGGTCACCGTAAAACTTCGTGCCTTATGGTAAGAACCTATTCAGGCACCAAAATAAATAAACGAACAAAATTTTCTTCACCGGCTTTCACTAGGAAAATTTCGTGGGTTATTGCAACAAAATCTAAACTATTTATTTATTGAAAGCAATAACATCAGGATTCTGTATCCTTGAGAAAAAAAATAAGATTAAGGAGTAGAGACCTATATCTAAAATGAAACAAAAAGGGGATCGGAGGACCTAAGTTGGAAAGATTACTAGGTTATGCTATCATCAATTAGGGAACGAGACCCTATGTTAAAAAAATTTACCAGGTTATGCTGAAAAAATCATTGGGTTGTGCTAGAAAGGTCCTTGGCTTATGCCAGGAAAGGTCATCGGTTTATGTCTTAAGGACCGTGGAAATGTCATCAGGTTATGCCGGAAAGGTCCTTAGGTTATGCCGGAGAAGGTCATCGGATTATGTCGAAAAGGATCTCGGGTTAGGCCAAAGAAGGTCATCAGGCTATGCAGGAGAGGTCCTCGAGTTATGCTGGGGAAGGTCAGCTGGTTATGCTGGAAAGGTCCTCGGGTTATGTAGGGGAAGGCCATCGGGTTATGCCAAAAAGGTCCTCGGGTTATGCTGGGGAAGGTCAGCAGGTTATGCTGGAAAGGTCCTCGGGTTATACAGGGGAAGGCCATCGGGTTATACCGGAAAGGTCTTCGGGTTATGTCGGAGAAGGTCATCGGGTTATACCGGAAAGGTCCTTGGGTTATGTCTGGGAAGGCCATTGAGTTCTGCTGGAAAGGTCCTCGGGTTATGCTGTGGAAAGTCAACAGGTTATGCCGGAAAGGATCTCGGGTTATACCGGGGAAGGTCATCAAGTTATACCGAAAATGGTCCTCGGGTTATGCTGGGGAAGGTCATCAGGTGATGCCAGAAAGGTCCTCGGGTTATGCCGTGGAAGATCAGCGGGTTATGCTTGAAAGGTCCTTGGGTTATGCAAGGGAAGGACATCGGATTTTGCCGGGTAAGGTCATCGGTTTATGCCGAAAAGGTCATCGGGTTATGCCGGGGAAGGTTATCGTGTTATTTCGGAAAGGTCCTCGGGTTATGCTGCGGAAGGCTATCTAGTTATGTTAGAATGGTCCTCGGTTTATGCTGCGGAAGGTCCTCGGGTTATGCCGGAAAGGTCATCGGGCTATGTAGGGGAAAGTCATCGGTTATGCTAGAAAAGGTCCCCGGGTTATGCCGGAGAAGGTCATCAGGTTATGCTAGAAAAGTCCTCGAGTTATACCGGAAAAGGCCATCGGGTTATGCCAGAAAGGTCCTCGTTTTATGCCGGGGAAAGTCATCGGGTTATGCTGGAAATGTCCTCGAGTTATGCTGGGTAAGTTCATCGGGTTATGATGGAAAAAGGTCATCGGGTTATGCCGGGGAAGGTCATTGGGTTATGCCGGAAAAGGTCCTCGGGTTATGCGGAAAAGGTCCTCGGGTTATGCTGGGATCAACTAGGGAGTGGGACCCTATACTGGAAAAGACTACCAGGTTATGCTGGCAGCGACTAGGGAATGTGACCCTATGTTGGAAAAACACGTAGCTAGAGATTGGAGGCCCTATGCTATCATGGTTTCGAATTTTTCTTTTTATTTCCTTTCATTTTACATTTAGCAATTTATTCAGGAGAATGAATGAACAGTTTGAAGAGGACTTCCCTTTTTGGGTTAAATTTTCCTGCAGGACCATTTTGGTCTCCGTGTACCTCGCTTTTATTGCACCTGCTTCTTGCGAGGTTGTTTTGGATTGTACATATTTTCTTGTTTTCAAATCAAAGAACAATTCGTCAGTTGAAACGGTGGTTTGTTTTGTGGCCTTGATTGTTTCAATCACTTGATCTTGGCCCAGTTGTTTCCATAAGATCTGCATCACTTACTTGCTCTCTGGAAATTGGTTTCATTTCTAAAACTGGGGATCTGGACTTTCTCAAAATTCCACATGATGGTTGACCCATGTAGGGCTTAACCCTTTTCCATCTTTCTGCCTTTATGGGAACTTGCTTTGATTTCCTTTATTTTCAAGAGTTTTTGACTCTGGAGCATCAGCCAACATGGCCAGTTGAGGTTGACTTGATGCACCTGCTGAGGCTTGGTGCTTTTCTTGAGTTTTAGCTTTCTTCAAACAAAACCCTATAAATCTAATCTTACCATCTTATCTTTGTATTAGTTTCGGAGGAGAATTGGACCGAAAGGATTCCAATAAAAGTAAACAACGGACAGAATAATGAAATTTAAATGAGAAGTGTCCCTTTTGGGGAATGAAAAAAAGGACTTATCTGGAGTGCACGCAGACTTCAATATGCAAGACATGCTTCTTAGACTGGATAGACGATCTTTGCAAATCATTCAACTCTCATAAACCCATCATAACTCATACCCCAAAATCGAGAAACCTTGCCAAGACTCTATCACTGACGATGGTGGTAAGGAATTAATTTTTTGATTAGTGGAGCCCTTTGCGAGTTTTCACCAACCGACCTCTCTCATTTCTCTTCTCACCATCGCCTTATAGTGCTCTTTCTGAGTTTCACTAACAAAACTCTCTCATTTTTAATTTCTCTGCTCACCATTGCCTTACGGTACCCGTGTGGGTTTTCACCAATAAGACTCTCTCATTTGATAGTATTAGATCCAAGTAGCCAATATCTTCCCATTTGAACATCTTTACCAATTGATCAGAAGGACTTTGAAAAACCGTTGTTAAACCATTATAAATTCTGCCCTAGTTTCAGTTTTGGGGAAATGTAGATTTTTGTTTTAGTATGACTGAACCCCAGAGAGAGGCTGCCTACGTATCCTTTCAAAATCAAGTCAAACGTAGTTCAGGAAACTTTTTTTGATTTTTGTTTTTATGTTGTCTTTTTTTTATTTTTACAAACATTTTCGAGTTCCAAAGAGGGTGATCAAAGAAAGGTAACCGACTCAAAGGGTTAGCAAAGGGTTAAAAGTGTTTGGGAAGCAAGAATGAAAGACTTCATCATTCTAATCAGAGAATCTCTATACTGTAGAATGGTTAAACATAATACCTTTTGACCGCGTCCGCATTGACATCTGTTTCAAGGTCATTTCCTTCAATGTCTCCCAAGTACAATGACTCTTTTGGAAACAGTTTCCTTATGATGTATGAACCTTTCCAATTTGGAGCAAACTTTCCTTTTGCTTCCTTGTGATGTGGGAGAATACATCTCAAAACGAGTTGACCCACTTCAAATTTCCTAGGCCACACTTTCTTATTTTAGTCGTGGGCCATTCTTTGTTTATACAACTGTCCGTTGCAAACTGTGGCCATTTGCTTTTAAACAATCAGGGTTAACTGTTCTAGACGGGTCTTGACCTACACATTATACTCAATCTCAACTTTAATGATTATTTGAAGAGATAGAATTTCAACTTCTGCTGGTGTTACAGCTTCAGTGCCATAAACCAATAGGTAAGGTGTTTCCCCACATGTGTGCGCGCGGTTGTGCGATATCCCAACAAAGCAAAAGGCAATTTTTCATGCTATTGTCTAGAACATTGAATCATTTTCTTATGAATCTTCTTGATGTTTTTGTTCGCTGCCTTGACATCAACATTAGCTTTAGGCCGATAAGGGGTAGAATTACGATGCGTGATCTTAAATTGCTCGCATACATCTCTCATCAAATGACTGTTCAAATTTGCAGCATTTTCCGTAATGATAGTTTTAGGAATACCAGAACGACAAATAATGTTGGAAAGCATGGAGTCCACCTCTCTTGTCACGACCCTAGTTCACCAACCGTGAACATACTATGACGGCACCTAGTCCCTATGACTAGGTAAGCCTAACACTTGCGAAAATAAAATAATTGCGGAAATAGAGAAAACTAGTTTAAATATCTAGAAAGGAAATTGTACTGAATACCGCCCGGCATATATAACTCAACATCACGATTGTAAAACAAATCCCAAAACCCCGAAACTTACGGGCAACACAGGCCAATAGAATGTATTAATCTGCTCTACACCAGAATGTCTACACAACATGAAAGGAAAAAAAGGGGACTATTTGCTAAAGCTGGAATTAGAGACTCCTGGCCTGCGGACGTAGCAGGTATTCCTCAAGTCTCAACTAGAACTCTCCACCACTAGGATAATACGCCAGGGAGGAAGTACCTGGATCTGCACATGAAAAACATGCGCAGAAAAGGCATAAGTATACCACAGTGGTACTCAGTAAGTGCCAATCCTAACCTCGGTCGGGTAGTGACGAAGAATGTCAGGGCCCAACTGAGATAAAACAGAATAAATAATAAGATAACGGAAATAGTTTAAATAAAGTCTACAGCGAGAATCTAAACCAGATAAATAAGGAAGAACGGTAATAGGAAACAAAGGTAACAATACAAGGAATACTGCTCTCAACAAGGAATAACAGCCGGGGATCTCTTGGTATCCCGAGGATCTCTTGGTATCCTCATTATATGCACCAGGGATCTCTTGGTATCCCGAGGATCTCTTGGTATCCTCATCATATACACTGGGGATCTCTTGGTATCCCGAGGATCTCTTTGTATCCTCAATAACTAAGCCGGGGATCTCTTGGTATCCCAATATATATAAAAATACATGTGCCTGGTGTGAGCACGTGATTTTTACCCCAAGTAAAAGAATTCCAAAATCAAAATAAATAAATTTTTGTTACAACAATTTGTGACTCATGTGAGATACCAGTGTTGGTAAATTGGATGAACAAGAGATAAAAAGGGAATTAATTAGGAAATTGTCAAAATGGTAGAACAAATACTAGGAAAATTAAAAAAAATAATAAATATAATAATAATATAATAAAAATAAATAATAAAATACATCTGAAAATAAAAAATAAATACTTTTGAAAATAAATACAAAATCAAAAAAACAAAACAAGAGAAATACTAAAGAAAAACAAATATATATAGAATTTGGGCCAAATATTAGAGATATATATGGCAATACATTGCCAATACAGGCCCAATACATGACCCAGTCCGTTCAGTGAATATATCAAACGACGCCGTTTTGGTTTTCTAAATCTGGACCGTTGATTCAACCATCTAACGGATCAGATGGAGCGTTCCTTAATTAATTCAAACGACGTCGTATCAGATAAGTGATCACAGCCGTCCGTCTCACTTGATCAAACGGATGATACTGAATGTGATTTAAATAAAACGACGTCATTGGGGGCTAATTAATCTCGACCGTCTAATTCTCATAATCCAACGATCGAGAACTGAAGGGACTTATACATGTATATATCACGTATCTCTATAGGTTTAGAGACATAACCTCTCATCTTCCTCGTACAGAGTCCTTCGTCTTCATCGAACAGCCTCACCGGACTGTATCGCCGGCGGGAAACGCTAGCTACGCCAATGACCTCCATATTAACACCATAGAAAGCCCTGACCATTCCCTTTCCACTCCCATAAGCCTCTTGTCTCGAATCTGTCCCAAAACCTTCGAATATAGCTTTTTGTGTCGCCGGAACCCTACTCCGGCGAACACAAAGTATCCCAAACTAAACCAAAATCACACCATAGCTTCGCCTAGCCTCCCTCTACCTTAATATAGTGGTCTCTTGGCTCGAATATGGCCAGAACCACTCAAATATGAGTTCAAAATTTTCTGCCCAAAAATTATTTAATCTTTACGATTCTTGATCCGAGCATACCTAACCATGTGGGTTCCTTTGGAAAAACACATGGCTAGGTATGTTTCAGATCAAAAATCTCGAGGATTCCATTTAAAGCCAATGATTCAAGGTCATGCAAAGCGGTAAGGACTTCTGAATTTAAATTTTCTACAAATTATTTATTTTTTATTTATTTTCTGTTTCTCTGCTTCATCCCATTTCTTTAGAGTTAGAAAATTCTTTAATTAAACCAGTGTTTGAATTAGCCTAAGTGTAGTCAGTGTATTAATCTTCAGAATGATTAGTTGTTTGTCAAGACTTTTAGTCGTTTGGTTATAGCTGGAAAATATAGTTCGGTTTAAATTCAATTTAGGGGGAAAATCATCAGTGTTTAATTAGTAAAATGTAGAATTTTATAAGGGTAAGTTGGGGATGGGAAATGGTATGGTTACTGAACCGGGGTAATTGTAGAAACATCACAAGGGCATCAGAGGAATTAGAATGGGCGGGGATCTTTCTAGAATAAACTAGTTGTGATAGTCAGTAAAAAAAACAAGGAACTCATATGAATTAGAATTTATAAGCAAATGACTTAATTGGCATTTTAGAAAGGACTAGGAAATAATTTTTAATTGCTGAAGGAACCCTCAGGGGTTGCCTATAAAATGGCATGCAAAATGCCTGAAAAGGAGTTCAAAAAAAAAAAAAAAGAGTTGGGGAAAAAGTTCGAAGAGGTCTGAAAAAGTTAGAAAAGGGAAGAGGAATAGAAGATTTAAGAGAAGAGAGTAACAAAGGAGTTCGAAAAACAATTTCTGAGAGTATTATATCCATTATAAAATTTTTTTTCAGAATCAAGCACTTCACCAAAACAGAAGAGTATAATCTGTGAAAGTACTGATTCATTGCTAAGAAATTTTCAAGTCGAGTGATAGAACTAGTGTGGATTGCTGTTTGCTGCTGTTAGTGTACTCACTTTTCTTCATTTTCAATTTTCATTTCCAGGTAAAACTTGACCCCTGCTGAAGTTCCTCACAGTATTGATATATGTAGTCAAGTAATTGTTCTGTTATTTTTATAATTCTGATTGTAAGCTGAAAACCTTAAATTTTGATTGTTAATAATAATTGTTTAGATTGTTTGTTATATTAACTGATTTTTCTATAATCTCAGTGGAGAATTCAATAGTATGTTCTCATATGAAATTACATAAACTTTGGATGCTATTTGAGATACATAATCATGAA